>CAODLS010360259.1:0-17084 GCA_948243855.1 Flueggea neowawraea
GTAAGAAGCAATAAATAAGAAAACTCAAATAGATGCAAAAGACAAATGAAAAAAAAATAGATAGACAAATAAATAAACCACCCAGAATTTGGACCGTAAAACAACCCAAAATTGAAAACAAATCCACCCAAATTAGGAAATAAGCCAATTTAGGAAGTATTTAAGAAAGGCTCCAATTCGGTCATGCAATTGCAATTTTCCTTAATGAACAACAATGTATCAAGCGTAATTGTCCACTTAAAAAAATATGACAATATTTGTTATGATTTGAATTAGGAAATAGAAATCCAATCTGAAGCAATCACGCAAGCATCCAAATTTTCCTCTCTTTTTTTGATTCGTCTCTTTTCTTTGCTTTGCTTTGCTTTGCTTTTCTTTTCTTTTCTTTTCTTTTTGACTCTCAATCACGGATGCTAAAAGAAAATACCGGATTTTTTTTTGTAACAATTTCAGATTGCAAATATAAATGACCCAATCAACAAGAACAATAAACTCAAGAACAAGAACAACACACGAATGACCAACACAAACCGAATTCAAAGATAACAAGACAACACAAGAAATTTCAAAATTCAAGGAACGGAAATTTGCAAAGATAAAACCTGATCTAGAGACAAATCTTTGATACCACATGATACGGGAACTTCCATGAATAAGCTTGAGGGCCCCATGTGTATTCGAACCCCCAACACATTAACGTGAAAACCCCAACAACAATTTGGTTTCAACCCCTAAGGATGGTTAGAAATCAGATTACTTAGGAGAATGATCAAGGAATTAGAATAAAGAAAACTCGTTTCTAAACTCCAATTTTGAAACATTCCACAAGAAGGTGATCAAACTCCTTGAATGTTCCTTAAAGACATGTATTCTACGCAAGAACACAAAGACAAAAGCAATATCGGCTTTTAGGGTTCAATTTCATCAAAACTTCTTCTCAATATTTCGGCTATGAATGTTTTAAATAGCCTCAAAACAGTTGCCCTTAACAGATTAGAACTCCTAAATAATAGCTAATTACCATAAGACTAGGACTCCTAACTATATGCTACTTGCCATAAAAATTAAATACATAAAAATAGTCTAATAATTTTATGACAAAACGAATTCGGCCAGCCCAATAAAAATACACCTAATTAAACACATTATTGACTTGGATTTGAATTAAGTTGTATTGGACTTGAGCTGAAATTATTCCAAGACTTTGGTGGCTTTGTAATCCTTCACTAGCCTTGTTCACCAAGCCTTGTAGATGGTGGATTATTGCTTGTTGAAGCTTCTTTGACCGAGACCTTGTTATGGGTCCTAGAGGCATGCTAATTGAATTAGAACCACGCTGGTCTTGAAGCTTTGGCCGATAATCCTCTTTGACATGCCCATGCGGAAAATCGTCTGGAATCTCTTCGACATGACCATGTCGAATCACAACATCTGCGTCTGGAAGCTCTTCAGCATGACCATGTGGACTCTGGATGACAGGGTGCTCCATAACATGTTGTATCACCAAAGTTCCTGAACTGTGCACAAGGTACATAAGTTCACCATTTTTTTATTTGTTTGGAATAGATCAATTTTATATATAATAATTTCATATATTGGACTCGTTTGGTAACATAGCGTATAATATATAACATATAGTATTTTTTAATGATTGATGATGAATGACAAATAACATATCTTTTAGTAAAATACTATATACTTATAAAAAAATGTTATATACTGGTGTTGCTAAACGAGTTCAATACGAATAACTTTTTTATATTTTTTATCATACAAACTATAAAAATAATTGATTTTTACTCAATCAACCTCAATCAAACATGCCTGCTTGATGAAAGTGAGAATGAAGAAATAGCCAACGCAAGTTTTTGAGTCTTAACGTGGAAGTGCTTTGGCCGATTACTTATGTCGTCAACTGTCGGTTGAAGGCTAAATATGATTTATTTAGCAGTTGAGGTGTCCCATTATGGTCTTCAATAATTAATTTGAATAATTGATTTCAAAAAGGACAAAACCATTACCTTAACTTGTTGACAAATATTACCCTTGGCTTTGAATCAAAGCTTCCTGGCAGGGTGGGTTCTATGGACACCGATTCGTTTTGACCCTGACCAGATCTTCTAACAAGAAATTTGTTGAAATTTTCCATTAATTGCTAATTCTCAGAACTTGGCTATTAACTAACGATTTTCCTTTCAGACTTTTTAGTATTAAATAAATTTGAATTTTATTTTATGAAAAAATTATTATTTATTAATAAAAGTGGCATATTAAGTGTATCAAATATTTTGTGCTGATTAAAAGGAAATTAACTTCAGAATTGGAAATTTCTGCTTTTGTGGCAACTGAAATTGGTATTGAACAAGCCACCGTATTTTCAGATGTCGAATTGTAGGTATTGGAACTGGCGGAATCAAAATTTAATCTCAATTTTAAAATAAAGAGGTGAAAGATAAAACATAACAGGTGGAGTTGGTGGATAGTCTAGAAGTTTGCCAAACAACCAGTGGAGTCAGCCGACTCATCCGACTTCACCTGACTCCACCGTTAGATACTGTAGTAGGAGTGTAAATGAGCTGAACTGCTTACGAATGACTTGGAGCTCGGCTCGTAAAAAGCTCATTTGAGCTCGACTCGTTAATAAATGAGTCTGTTCGTGAATGAAATATTAAACTCGTTTTCGTAAATGAGCCAAGCTTGACAGTTCAAAGTTTGGTTTGAAAAGCTCGTGAACAGACTCGATAATGCGTTTGTAAACATGCTCATTTATGTGTTCATAAATAGACTCGATAAATAAACTCATGACTATACTCGATTAATGCTCGTGAATAATCTTATTTGTAGGCTCATGTAGAAGCTCGATTTGGGGCTCATTATACAATATACTTATATATACTAAATATTATATATCTCTTATTATACTTTTATATTATTAATATATAATATAATATGAACACTTTTTATTTGTTATGTTGTATTATATGTAAGTAATTTCAAATTTTATAATTTAGCACATACAATTTGACAAATCAACTTAGAAAAAATTGTTCACTAATATAGTTCTTATGAATTGCAATTCTATATGAAAAAATTAGTACAATGTAATTCAGAGCTAATTTTTCAATGATTTGGACTTACAATATAATTTTGGTTCATATATAATATAATTATATTTTAGTTCATATATAATATAATTTGCAAAATATTTTTCATGTTAAAATGTGTGAACAACAAATCACTTGCAATATCCTAAAATTCGCTAATGCTAGAATGTCTAGAGATGTGTCAAAGAAGAATTACGTACGTAATTAATAATTACTAATTACTCTAAATTTTATATCTTAAACTCGATTAAAGTACTTGTGAGTTGTGATATACTATAGTCTATAATGTACATTCTAAACTTTATACTATATATTTTATACTTTAAACTATATTATTGATGTCATATACCTTAAACTCTATATTCTGAACTCGATTAAAGTATTTGTGAGTTGCAATATTATATAATGTACACTTTAAACTTTATACATTGTATTTTATACCTTAAACTATATTACTTATATTATATACCTTAAACTCTATATCCTCAACTTGATTAAAGTACTTGTGAGTTATAATATACTATAGTGTATACTCTAAACTTTATACCTTAAATTCTATATCTTAGAAACTATATTACTTATATCATATACCCTAAACTCTATATCCTAAATTCTATTAAAGTACTTACTTTATATCTTATATTCTATACCTTAAACTATATCACTTATATCATATACCCTACACTCTATATTCTAAACTCGATTATTTTTTTTTTCAATTAACCCAAATAAATTTTGGAAAAAATTAATATTAAAAATATAATTATACAATTTATAAATAAAAATATTTATTATTATAAGCTATATTTTTTTATATGTATTTGAGTTTTTATCATCTAAAAAAAATATTAAATATATTATTAATTTTTTAAAAATCTTAGTATAAATTATACATTCAATAGTAAACTCAACACGAAGTGTACTGACTCACAAGTTAAAAAAACACACGCACACACATGGTCTGAAATAAAAGACACAAAAAACTGCTCTCTCTCAAACGCAGACTCTTCGTCAGTTACTCTAGGCTCTCACTCAAGCAACCCTAGCCGCACCCACCGATCCTTTTCCGCCGCCGGTATTTTAAGCCACCATCCCTCTCCGTCAGCCGCTCTTCCTCCTCCATACCTGTCTCTCTCATCGACCCCTCTCTCTCTCTCTCTCTCTCTCTCTCCCGTTGCTCTTTGTCTCTGTCGTCCCTCTCTATCACCTGCAACGCTCTCTCTGTCTCTAAGCTTTCTACAGACTACAGTCACGAGGAAAGGAGGTAAGTGACACCATCACTAATAGTTGTTCTGATTTGTTCTATTAACTGAAATGTACACCAATTTGGCTCTTTTTGTGAATGAAATAGACGCCAAATTTTTAACATCTGGTTGTTCTGATTTGTTATATTAAGTGTAATGGACGCCAACTTTCAACTCCTATTAATGAATTGGATACCAATTTTTTTTTAATCTCTGGTTGTATCGATATGGATTTGTTGAGTCTGATTTGTTTGGCAAATGGAAAGAGATTCAGTTTTAGCAATTTGGAAGCTTTGAGTCTTAAACGAACTAGCCTAGCTATTGAAATTTTGTTTGTGTATCTAAAAATTAATTGAAATTTCGTTGAATTGCAGTTGGCATCTACTGAAATTATGCGTTAATTGGTTTTATCCATTTTTAAAATTTTTATTTTCTTAACAAGAGTTGAACCGTGACAGAGTTGAACCTTCCGGTTTTGAACTGAAACAGACCAAACTATTCGGTTTACTAAGCCGTGGGTCTAATTCGGTTTGATTTATCGGTTACGGGTTTGGTCCGGTTCTTTTGTTCAGCTATATTAGGAAATTACAATTGACTTGCTTGGAGTGGTTTTACTTGCATTGCGAACTAGAGTTGTAATTGTGGTACAGACTAGCGCAGCACCATCTGGCTTCTAGTTCCGTGACAACAATATCATTTCCGGTGACAACAATGTATGCGATGGTACAAATAAACGTGGAGACATACAAGCTAGGGTTCGTCGGAGCAGAAAAAATGGCAGAGAGCATAGCCAGAGGAGTGGTTCAATCAGGCGTCTTGCCTGCTTCGCGCATCTGTACAGCAGCTCACTCAAACCTCTCTCGCCGTGACGCCTTCCTATCCTTCGGCGTCAAAGTCCTCCCTCGCAACGAAGATGTAATCAACCAATCAATTCATTCGTGTAACTTTTTGTTGTTTCATTGAGTTTGGTCTTATTGGTTGTTGTTTGAAACAGGTGGAAGATAGTGATGTGGTTGTTTTCTCTGTAAAACCCCAAGTTGGTATGTTTGCAGTTATGGTGATAATATAGTCTGGCATCTCTTAGATTGGTGTGTTAGAAGGAAAAAAAAAATCAGTTTCAGTGTGGATTTTTTTTTTATTTTGTCACAAATAGAAAACAATGCACTAGATAATTCTTAAGATTGCAACTACTTTATCTGTTGATTTCTCAAATGCTGATATTGCTGAATAATTTCTTCCTTCTGATTTTTGATTTTATTGACCATTGCAGTTAATGGTGTCATTGTGAAATTGAGGCCACTTCTTTCAAAGAAAAAGCTTTTGGTTTCAGTTGCTGCTGGAGTCAAACTTAAAGATTTGCAGGTTTGTAAGCTTGGTTCTCGTTTATGATCAACATGCCTAGATGTTTTTTTTACTGCTTATGGTTGAGCACGAGAGGAGAGTTTGTACTTGGAAAATCTTAATCTACACCCAACAGAGTCGCACATTTTCCAAACGACTTTTTTTTCCTACTATTTGTCCGCTTAAATGGTTTTTAAACACACAACTCTTAGCTTATGAGATGCCTTTATGTATCTGTCCAGAGCTCATTGTTCTATTACTTGAAGATTTTTTTTTGGTATTAGTATTTTAGTGATCACACTTTTAGATAATTAGATTAAGGGGTGGTTTTGGTGCTTTAATGAGTAAGGTGTCAGATTTAGGGATAGTATTGCTGTTTTAATGAGTAAGGTTTTAAGTTAAGGGGTGATTTGGAGTTTTAAAAATTAAGCTTTTCAATTAAAGGGTAATTTCTAATGTTCTTTAAGATTTGCACTTTGTAATATCTTCTCGATTCATTAATTATATCCAAGTGAATACCATGAAATTTGTCAAATTTTCTTTCATTTAGTTTTTGCATCTGGTCAGTCTCTCACCTTTCCAGGAGTGGGCTGGCCACAATCGATTTATTAGGGTTATGCCAAACACACCTGCTGCTGTAGGGGTTGCAGCATCAGGTTTGATTTTTCTATGTTTGTCATTTTTACTATGTGATTCCTTGGTTTTCAACGATTAACCAATGCGTGTCGTGCATGGAAAACATTCTATTAAAAAGATTTGGCAATTTTTAGGTGTATCATATTAACTATTTCCAGTTAGTTTACTTATTATTGAATTTTCCTGGAAGAAATGATACATTGATGAATGTTAAAATTTCAATTCTAAGGGATGCAGGATAATCATGGTCATGACTTTTTTGCTATCATTCAGTGGTTCAGAACTTGCTTAGCATGTATAGCAATTGGCACTAAGTTGTGGACTCTTGTTTCTGCTTACTAGCAGCACTTTCCTGTTAGAAGATAAAACCTTGAGGTCTTCATGCATAA
Source organism: Flueggea neowawraea (assembly GCA_948243855.1). NCBI lineage: Eukaryota > Viridiplantae > Streptophyta > Magnoliopsida > Malpighiales > Phyllanthaceae > Flueggea > Flueggea neowawraea. Next base: position 6,715 of record CAODLS010360259.1, read on the forward strand.
CTTGATGCAAATTTTTTTTGAGGACTATATTTCTTGTTTATGCATTTCTTGCTGCGGGGCATATTTCCATTCTTTCCCAGTGCTGAAAATATTAGTGCTGATTTTCAACATCAATTTCATTATTTCCTTTCAAAGAAGTAAAAATGTTATTCTTTTTGTTTTTCATTTTATAATCTTTGTCATCATCAGACATTGATTCTTTATGCTTTCATGTCTCACATGTTTGCATTTGAATCTATTACTTTTATATCATATTAGAATAAAATGGCCCATAATTCGTTTAACATATGCACAGTAATGAGTTTGGGTGGAGGAGCAACTGAAGAAGATGGAGAATTAATAGCCAAGTTATTTGGATAAGTTGGGAAAATATGGAGTGCTGATGAAAAATTAGTTGATGCAATTACTGGCTTGAGGTATGATACCCTGGCACAAGAAAAAAAATCATTTGATAACCATTTATCTTTGAATATTCCGTCTTTACTGTCTATGTTGTCGCTAGTTGATCAATATAAGTTTTCAGATTATCTCTAACTTCATGATGTAGGCACTATGTGGTTCAATTATTTGCTCATGTTAATGATTTTGCAACAGTTTTAATACACTGTTTTCCTCAAAACTAACAGTGGCAGTGGCCCGACATACATATATTTAGCAATAGAAGCATTGGCAGATGGAGGAGTGACCGGAGGTTTACCACGGGATCTCGCACTTGGTCTTGCCTCACAAACTGTATGTTAAAATATGTAGTTGGAATTGTTGTTCACGAGTGATGTGATTTATAGTTCACATTCTTTTACCATGAACTGAAATTACACTTGAACCAAAACCAACAGAGAAAAGAAAAATAACAGAACTCCTTAAATTATTTTACGCATTTGCAACATTTCTCCAATTTAGTTGACTTGGTAAATTTCTAAAATTTTGAAGATTCTACTTTTGAAGTGAAACTCAATTGTTAGTGCTTCTTCGGATGCTAAGATTCTGGCCATTGCTTGAAATTCCTTAGCATGCTAGATATGAATTACGTGTTTCTGCAGGTTTTGGTGCGGCCTCTATGGTCAATAAAACTGGGAAGCATCCAGGTCAACTTAAAGATGATGTAACATCACCTGGAGGGACTACTATTGCTGTTGTACACGAATTAGAGAAGGATGGTTTTCGTGGAATCCTAATGAATGCGGTGGATGCTGCCGCAAAACGCAGCCGAGAACTCTCACAGAGCTAAGCTTTTCTGATCTTAATTTGAGGTTGAGAACTATATTAGATTATGCTAGGTGATCAGATCAGAATCTTTTCTTTTTCTCTCGATTTTTGCCATCATCTAGTTTATAGAAAAAATTTCAATAGAGGAAGTTCTTATGCCCTTCATCTAGTTGACAAGGAAATATATGTACTATAGGATTTGAAAATAAAAACAAACGCATCTCTTTCTACTTTTGTGTAATCTGTTACTTTTTATCTTTACTAAGGAATTTTGATTGACGGGAAATAATGTATTTGAAAATAGAAATGTAGTCTTTTTCTTACCATCGTAGAAATAGTCTTTAACTAAAAAAAATGCACAAATAATTTTATACAAGGATCGTTTATGCTCTAATTTGCTACCAATTAAATACTCCTCTCAGTTTGTGGTAACTTGAGTGTCCTTGAAACGGCTCCAAATATATTTGACAAGTAATTGTTAATTATGAATAAAAAATCCTTAGAACAACGTAAGACTTAGTATAAGAAGCCATTATATTTAGAAGATTCATATTTACAAAAGTAGTTTTGTTTGATACCTTATCAACATGTTTGATAAAGCTAGCCAGCCCCCACATTGCAATACCAAAAATACCAATCTTAGCCAGTTGATAAAGCTGAAGATTCCTAATTCTTCTTTAAAATGATCTAGTCTTGGCGTAACAAACCAAGTACTTTATATCACACAACTTACAGAAGATTTGTCACCTAAAACACTGCCAAGTATTCATACACGAACACTACAGTTCTTGTTCCGAGAAATTTTTGAACTTTTGATAGAAAATGTCAGGAGAGGATGAGATCGTGTCCATTGAAAAGGTGCATTCTAGGGAATTTGCAAGGGGAGCAGGCAGTGAATCAACCAGAATCTGCGACTTGCAGTCTGTGGACGAAACACACAAGCTGCGCATTTCAATACAAAAGAAGGTGACACCAGGCGATAACTCCTCCTTGGATGAGAAGTTCCGGAGGTTGACGGAGAGCTTTGACAACGGCAAAATTACGCCCCCCATGGCAAAGATTCAAAGGGTTCCTTTCTCGTTCCAGGACCACAAGTATTTCAAGAAGTACTTCGAGCCAAGGGCGGTTGTGCTTGGCCCCATCCATCATGGGAAGCCTGGCTATGAGCTCGCTGAACTAGAATACAAGCCAAGACTTGCAGAGTACTTCATCCAAGAAAGTGACTGCAACAAAGTTGAAATGTACAAAAAGGTCGAGAAAGACATCAAGAACCTGAGAGCTTGCTATAAAGACGAAGTGACGAAATGCTATGACGACAAGGAGGTCGCGTGGATGCTGTTCGTGGATGGGTGTTCATTGCTGGGTTTCATAACGTGCATGGTGGAAGGCAAGTTGGAAGTAATGAATGTAAAGAATGATCTTGCAGCATTTGGACAGCAGGATGCTTTCTTGCTGGAAAATCAGCTTCCTAGTCGGCTTCTCAAACTGCTAATTGATCAATCAACCAAGAATGACGATAGATGGAATAAAAACATTCATGTTTTCATAGATAAATTGAGGAAGCATACCATTACATTGAAGAAATCAAGAAGTGAAGAAGGTTCAGTAAAGGCGAATAAGATCGAATCCATCAGGGAAGACTGTCCTCATCTTCTCCATCTGTTACGGGAACGACTTCTTGGCTACACAGACACTGAAAATCGAAATGATAATCGACCATTGGACGATTCATCATCCAGAAATACAGCAAGAAAACAACCTTCTTCCTCAAGCAGTAGACATGGAAGCAAGTCGAATGGTGATGCGGTCGTAGAGGTCCCGGACGATCCGAACCGCAAAGATTATAAGCCTAAGGGCCACAACGAGGGAGGTTCTGCTTCTGATTATGTGCCTACTACTTTTCGCAACATTAAGGAGCTTAAATCCGCCGGGATCCGAGTAAGGCCTAACAACTCAAGTCGCATAAACGAAGTTAGTTTCAAAAGTGGCATGTTCTTCCCAACTTTATTCTTGTCTTCAATTGTAGTAGACGACTGGACTGCGCCGAAATTCCTGAACTTGGTTGCGTATGAAACGTGTCCAGATTTTTACAATGATTTCTGTATCACATCTTATATTTGTTTTCTTGATTCTCTTATTGATCAACCAGAAGATGTGAAGGATCTTAGAGATGCGGAAATTCTTTATAATATTCTCGGCAGTGATGAAGAAGTGGCTACGCTTTTCAACGAGATCAGCACCGACTTGGTTCCAGATGAAAATGCCTATTCAGCTGTGAAGGAACAAATCCAGAAACATTATAATAGGGCATGGACGGAATGGGTGGCTGTAGGCTACCACAAGCATTTCAGTAATCCCTGGACACTGTTTGCACTTCTTGGAGCATTGTTGGGACTTGCTTTAAGTTTCATCCAAGCAATTAAAGCTCTGTATCCTGATGACTCCTGCACCAAGATTTGCCATGCCTGAACTCAATCCTTTCTAGTTTTTTTCTTTTTAACACTGAATAATTGAAGTTTTCTTTTACTTCATTATTTTTCAGAATTTATTGTGAGGTAATAACTTTGTCGGAAGTTTGTCTCCGAGAAGTGTTTTAGTTTGTAAAGGCTTTTCATGGACTGTTTTGATTGAAAATAAAAGAAATATTTGGCTTCATGGCCAATTACCTCTCGCCAATTGCTTCATCATTTTGATATATTTTTTAATTAATATACTAGCTTGGATATTTATTAGAGCATGGCTTATAGAAGTAGGTTATTGGACCCCATTAAACTCTCTATCATGATATTTTTAAGAGAGAGTATCATGGGATGATCCGCTCAATCTGCATGAAATAAATTAAATAGTGGAATCTATTGCCACATTAGAGCCCACATATTTTTTTGGGATAGCATATGTCATTTGAAGTTCTTTTTTTATTTAAATATTTTATTTAAATAAATTTTCTCTTAGTATTAATGTAATTAAATAAAATTTTATTATTAATATTTCCTATTAACAAAAATGTTTAAATTTTTTATTATTTATTTAAAAAAATGAATTCGTCATACCTACAACATGGCCAAATATATGTCGTTGTCCCTAGAGTAAAGAGTAAATATGAGTTGAATATTCTTATTTGTGATAAAAAAAAGAAAAATATATAATTCAACTTATAATGTAGTGTTTAAAGAGGTTTTTAATAATTTGAAGACTTTTTTTAAATAAAATTATTATTTAGTCTAATTGTTTTAACAACATTAAAAGAATTGTGTTCATTTATTTTTATAAAAATATAATATTAATTTATATTTCAAATCAAAATGGATAAAAAAACTCCGCATACAATGCGGGTGAAACTCTAGTTGTGTGTCAAACCCATTAGCTTTATATATTTTGTCGTTGGCAGGTAATTAGAGGGTAAGAGCGGGAAAATTTTCATAGAATTGTGGCCAGTTTCATCAAATCGACAATTGGAGGGTCATTAGCTTTATTTTTGGCGACGCACAGTGGAAATCTTATTTAATGGCTTCATCTTTAGTATACTTTCGAGAATAAAGGCTATCTGGGTTGATTTTTAGCACTTACAAGCTTTGAATAACTCCACAACAAGAAGGGCTTCTGTGCTTCGTGAGAAAAAAAAAACAAGGACTAGCTACAAGAGTTTTGAAAAGGTGATGATGCAGCAGTTAATCATGCTAAACATTAGGGATGAAATATTTAATTTCCCTAAAAAAGATAAATCCATTTTTTTTATTAAATTTCTTCAAGTTTTCTTCTACTTCATACGGCGTATAGTTACTGTGTTAATTAATACCTCACCTCCTACATATGAACTTAAAGCAAAGCTTTGTTCTACTTGAAAATCACGTGTTTATTATATTATTCCATGCAGGCATTCATTCTTCCAACTTTTCTGGTATACTTTAAACCTACAAATTTCATTTCAACCAAAACCCAATGCAACAATTGGATTAAGCATGTGGTGAAAGGAATCAGATTCCGAAATATACTAATTAATTAACTTTAATCAGCACTTTTTTATATTAATCAAACTATACTTTCATTATACTCCCCAGCATGCCTATTTTATTTAAGACTATCATGTTTTGCTTAACCCAACCAATAAGCAAACCATACATTGCATACAAAACACCTATCATTGTGGAGTATCAAATCCATCTTTACTAAAAGCAAAAAATGCAATTGGTTGGCTCGACTAAAGCTAAGTTTTATTTTTAACAATAATGCTTTACTTGAGATAAGTTCTTTTGTCTAAGACATAGATTACAAGTTTTCTTCTACTTCATACCGCGTATAGTTACTGTGTTAAGTAATACCTCACCTCCTACATATAAACTTAAAGCAAAGCTTTGTTCTACTCGAAAATCACGTGTTTATTATATTATTCCATGCAGCCAAAATTTAGTGATACTTGTGCCTTTATCCCAAGTTCCTAACTATATGTTCCAATATATACATATATAGAGCTTTTATAAAAGGCCATTGTTTTAAAAAAGAGAAGACATATATAGAGCTTTTATTTTTTTTAAGTTATAAATATTATTCTTCTAATCTTCAAACTAGTTGGTTAAGAAGATTAGGAAAAAATCTACCACTGAGAGCTTTTATTTTTGCCGAGTTGACAAAGTACAAGTTATAAATATTATTTATTTAATCAAGGCACAGTTTTGCTGAAAGCAATTGACAGTTGAAGATGGCATAGCCCATGAGAAACCCAACACACACAAGACGTGGTTCCAAACATTATAAAACTTTTAATTAAATTGAATAGCTCTTGACACGGTATCATTGAACAAAAATTAACAAACAAATCCGATAAATCGTTTTAGAGACTTGTCTCAACTACAATATTTCTCTTTAATGTATAAAGAGGTCGCAAGACGAGTTTCACGAGTGATTGCAGAAAATACCAAACTTAATGTCTGGATAAAGCTAAATATCCAAATTCCTCCAGCTAAACACTGTACTATAACATTCAATTCATGATATTCTCTTGCTCCATAATATAAATAACATTCAATTGATGATATTCTCTTGCCCCATAATATAAACTAGCATCTCTCCTTGTCTCCATCAAAATTCTCATATGTTTATATACTAGCAACCAAAATTTTTATTCTCAAATTTAGTGGCCATGGCTTCCACATATAATTGTCCATAGGAGAACGCATGTTAAGGCAGATACACTCCTACATTTGGGATTGTTTGTCCTTGTGCTTTATTTATTGTGATAGCAAAACATAACTATATTGGAAATTGTCTTCTTTGTAATTTCAAAGAGCATCCTTGATCTTAAGAAGGACAAAGTGGTATTCTTAATAAAAATACTTGTTTTCCAGCATGTTACCCAAGTGAAATTTTTGCCTCCATAACATTGTGGGAGAAGCCCATGCACACCATTATTGTTCCGTTGCGCAAACCATTTGCAGGATCCAAATTCCTGAGTAGTATGCTGGGACAATTTTTCTTTAGCTCTAACTTGTGGGGAGGAAGACCATTCGAACACAAACTATTCAGAAAATCTTCTTAATAGTAATTGTGTGTGTCATCAAGTGTTGTCAAAACTTTTGAATTCATTACTTTCACTAGGAATAAGTTTATCAATTTGGCATTCAATTGATCAACACACTTATTCATCGTTGCCAAAAGTGCTCATTTGGTCATATATTCTACAGAATGTGCATGCTTATGCAAGGATGGAAAAACTATGTTGATCAATTTATCTTTTGCCTTTTCCATATCATCAATTTTTATGATCATTTCATCTAGTAGGAGTATTAAATCATTAGATATAGTTGGATTTTTGGCATCTCCTATGTGTAAAAGAAAGTCTTTAAATCTTTGATTAGTTCTGGCTCGCATATTTCTTGTCAACTTTAGTTTCTCCATCCTCAGCCACATATATAATTTTACCAAACTTGCATTCCCAATTTCTTGTCTAGAAGCATGTGGAACAACTGGTAGAACTTGCAGAATATCTTCTAAAAAACCATCACTTTACCTCCAAATGGCTCTGAACTTTCAAATATATATTTAAGGCCCTTATCCACTGTTTTCATAGCGAATAATCTTTTCGCCATAGGAGCTTCATCCCATATAATTAGTTTTGCTTCTCAAATTAGTGCAGTACTACCACTTTGTTTAGAAATATCACATAAAGATGATTCTATAATAACTACTAGTATTTTCAAATGTGAATGTGATATTCTATCTCCAGGAATTATTGCAGCTGCTACTCTAGAAGTTGTTGCAGCTAGAGCGATCATACCTAAAAAAGATAAAATATTTTAGTACATTGAAAAGATTAATAATAAATTTATTTTTGAAATAATTTGTGTTTAAGAATTGAAGTAATTTGAGCACGCAATAAAAGGTTGATTAATAAAACAAATAAGAAACACATAATTACTGTAATTTACTATCGAACATTGAGATTTTTAAGAAATAAACAACAAACTAAATTGGTAGAGAAGAGCAAGGAAAACAAAAGATGAATGAGAAAATTGGCACGACACCAAAAGAATATGATACCCGATAGTTGAAATAGCTTTTATAATGCGCAATTTAAAAGAGAATAAGGAATTTGTCAACTATGGAATTTATATTAAATTAGTACCTCTTGATCTTATGTTAGTAGGTATAGCTCGATATAGGAATATCTTTCCAGTTCCTCTAGGACTGTCCACAAAGAAAATCCCACTTTTGTCCACTAAAAGCAAAAAATTCAATTGGTTGGCTCGACTAAAGCTAAGTCTTTTTCTTAAGAATAATGCTTTACTTGAGATAAGTTCTAAGACATAGATTACAACACCATCTTTATTTTTAGTGAAACTAGCAAGAATAGTTTCGTCGTTTGTTGAAAATTTTTCTTAAACTAAGACATACATATATTTCCATATATTTATCTATATAGATAAATATTCTTGTCCAGACATTCGCAAAGCTTTCGAACCAAAAATGCCAAGAAACCAGGAATAGATCATTTCCATGGAGAAGTTACACTCCACGGTTGTTGCTAGACAAGAAGGCAATGAAGCACGAAGTCATGACTTGCATTCTCTAAAAGAAACACAGAAGCTTACCATTACAGTGGAAGGCTCAAGCTTCAGCTTGGAGGACAAGCTTCGGAGCATGACAGAGGCCTATTTGATGGGAGAAACGAAGCCGACCAAGCCTCTGATTCATAGAGTTCCATTCCTGTTTCATGGCCATAAGAATTTCAATAAGTACTTTGACCCTAGGGTGGTTTCTGTTGGCCCTATACATCACCGTAAACCCGGCCTTGAGCTCACAGAAAACATAAAGCTCAGAGTCGCAGAGCACTTCATCATAGAGAGTAAAAAAGACAAACGTTTGATCTACCAGGAAGTGGGGAAAGATATCAAGAACCTGCGGGATTGCTATGAAAAGGAGGTCACGGAAGACTATGGAGGCGATGAGTTGGCGTGGATACTATTCGTGGATGGATGTTCAATGCTGAATTTCATATGGTGTTTTATTGATGACAAGTTCGATCAACTGAATGTGAAGTCAGACATTGCAACATTCGTGCTGCAGGACATGTTCTTGTTGGAGAATCAGCTTCCTTATGGGCTTCTGAAGTTGCTTATGCATGCAACAGACCAAGTAGAGGCCTTCGACAAATCAATTAAGAAATTTATACAGAGGAATAACATTAGGCGAGGAAAGCGTCCTACTCATTCATTCGTGGAATCATGCAAGCCAAGACAATCTCTTGATCATTGTCATCACCTTCTCCATCTTTTGTGCAACCAACTTGTTTACGACCAATCCAGCAAAATTATCAATGCCTATTTGATAATTGTGAATTTTCATTCATTTTGTTGGTATGTAATGTGTGTTAATGTTTTCTTTTGTGAGTATTTATGTGTGAATTAGTGGGTTGTAGGAGTTATTTAGAATGAATGAATGTTTTTATGTGTATTTTTAAGTTTCAATTAATTTTTTTAAATGAGTTTAATGATGATTTTTAATTGTGATTTTTAATGGGTCAAGAAGTGGATTTTGGTTGTTACTTGTGCATTGAATGATATTTGGTGTAGGTGGCAACTCTTAAAAGTGGTAATTAAAGATGACATTGATGTGCACAACTCTTGTCTCAACTGAGATAAACGTTTCAACTAGGATAAAAAGAAGGCTGGATGCAGTATCTCAACTAAGACATTTGTCTCAAACTGGCAAGGACAATTTTTGCTTGGAGAAATTGAAGGGTGACTCATTTGTAACCTATCTAATGTGCGCTAAAACTCATTCAATGTGGCAATTTAAGATGACACCTTGGAAGAAAGCTATAAAAGCTCATCTCTTGGAAGGAAATGGACACACTACACCATACACAACCACACACATTACTAGTCACAACACAACATCATCTCCATTCATTTTGAAGAAGAGCAAGAGTGAAGTCTTGAAGCCAAGATCGAGGAGAAGAGTTCTAGCGACGACAAAGAGTTCTTCTTTCTCCTATCTAGTTCTTGTTTATTTTGATAGAATTGATGATTGTTGTTATTTTGTTTTCTTTTATTTTTATGGATAGCTAAACTTTTATGTAGGAATTAACTCTTGAAGCATTCCTTTAAGGTTTTTCTTTGGGTTAAATAAAATCTATGCTGTGTTTATTGCATTTCATTGTTCTAATTACAATTGAGAGATTGAATCAAATTATTTGTTTTATGTGTGCAATGAGAGTTGTAGCATAATAGACCTACAAACATTGGGTTAGTTAAGAATCATTGAGAGATCGTGATGATTAACTAATTGCTCGAAGGATTGCTTAATTTGTCAATTGGTATAACTTGAATTGGAATTGGTAATTGGGAGATTAGAATTTCACTCTTGTTATCTAACTTGATAGTTAGTTATTACTTGAGAGAGGATAACTAAAATTATTGGACATCTAGAGCCTTAGCATCAATAAATCCAAAAGAAAAACTAAAAGGAATGTGGATAGTGTTAATTCCTAGGTTGAAACATTGATTGTTTGTTAAAATCATTAGTTGAATTTCAGTTTATTTTTATTTTGTTTTCTTTATTTAATTAATCACTCACTTTGATTTTCTCAAACAAACTCGAACTAAATTGATAAGTGGATAAACTCATAGTCCTTGTGGGAATGATATTTTACTACTTAACAACTGTGC
>CAODLS010360277.1:0-13463 GCA_948243855.1 Flueggea neowawraea
AAAAAAAAAGTATGAGAAAATAAAAATTAATAAATCTAAAAGCAAATTATTTAAGTAGAACAATACAATTGAGAGATTATATAATAAACATATAAAAGAGAGTTCAACACAAATTCTTGAAAAAAAAAAGTTCATTGGAGAATATTATTTAACTAAGAAAAAGATCTAATATTTAGTTATATTTTCACAATTTCTTCTTAAAAAAATTAAATTCTTAAAGAATTTAGAGAAATAGTAATTAGAGTTAGGCATGACAATCAATATGTTTATTTATAATAAATTAAACAATCTCATATATAATATAGCAAATAATTATTGTTTTAGAGTAATTATCAAAGTAGCCCTAAAAATGAACATGTTTATTTATAATAAATTAAACAATCACATATATATTATATAGCAAAAAGATGATATTTTTTATATAGTAAAAAATATGCCAATATATTTTAAGTTAGTGTATTCAACTCTCTTTAAATGAATAATAATAATAAGAGAAATAAAAGTTACTTGTCAATTAACTATATAGTTGGTGTATTTAACTTTTTTTCAAAGAGTAATAATATATGTAAAAAACTCCATGTTAAGTAACTATGAAGGTACTTGTCGAAAGTTTAGACAAACTCACTAACTTTAAATATTGATATTGTTTTTTCAATCTATAATTTTCGTTTATCATATTTTTGTCAAAAATAATTTTAAACAACTAATTAAAATTAGTTTCTTGATTATATTTTAAAATGGAAAAATAATTATTTTATTACATTAACATACGCGCATGTATAATAATAGTATTTAAAAATTTATATGATGAAACAGTATATTTTATTTTACTTAGATTTAGTAAATTGAGTACGTACATTGCATAATAAATAATTAATGAAAGTTTAATATATTTTCAAAATTAAAACAAAATAAATATACATGAACATGTAAAAATAAAATGCTTGTTGCAACTAATATATAGCAAGAAAATTAAAACAGCATTAATGTAGTATATAACATATAAAAGTTTGTGTAGGAATGCTTAAAAACGTTTTAGCAAATAATGTATAATATATTATATATTTTTTGTTAAAAATTGTATTATTAATTCTCTCCAATTTTTCACTATATATTTGAATTTTTTTTTCATTTACTTAGCATATGTTATTTACTATCTACTAAAATTTAGCACTTCTCTAACAAGTCTAATATTTTAATTAATTTACTATAGTTCTAAAATGAGAAAAGTTGTGACATATGACAAGTATTCAAAATGTTAAACTACTATTTTTTACTCGATTTCCTTTCAAAAAATTTAGGGACTATTTAGTTAAGAAATTTTTTATTATTTTTTAGAAAACTAAAAAATAAAGATGAAAAAATGAAAAATTTATTAAAAAAAATTGATTGAGAAGAATATTTTCTAAATGTTTTCAATTTTTAAAAAATAGAAAAGAAAAACAAAAAATAGATTTTTTTTAAACTAAACATAACCTTAATTTTTTTTTCTGCTTTTCTAAGCATGTATCTAAAGTAAATTGGTCTACATTGCTTTTCTTTTGTGAAATATAGCAAATAACATTAGCAAGCATTCCTCAACCGCATCAATTAGAGATGTAAACGAAAAAAAGAACAGAAGCATACAGATGGGATGATGTTCCCTTATTTTCTTGGCAGAAAGATCAAGAGGACAACGTTGCCCTTTGGCTTGAAAATGCGAGAGTATGCCAAGAAATTTTAGGTTTCCTAAACTGAGAATTAAAGGTAATTGAAACAATAATTGCACTAAAAAAAATATAACTTCATTAATCAAACGATTGAGAATGATGAAAAGGACATAAATACTTCACTATAGGTCTCTTACTTCTTTAGCAATAATAGTAAGATCACAATATCAAAAGCTTACAAAGAAATTAAAACACAACTATACTGAGAACACTTGATTAAAATAGAAAATAGAACTGAGAACATTTGATTAAAATAGAAAGTAGAACTGAGGACACTTGATGATTCTAAAAATAACGCAGAGTACACTGATGAAAAAGTAAAATAAAGACTGAGGACACTAAAAATAACAGAGTTTGAGACTCATGTTTCTGTAAAGGTTGGTTTGAATGATGAGTTAGAGGTCTTTTTGCAGTAGCTCTTTTTGCCAATTTATACTGCTGGCTTGATTATCTTTGCTAGCTTGGGCATTGATTTTAATTCCACCGATTTCTCCCATGAATTGCTCTTCTCTCCTCTTGAGGAAATTGACATCCTTTTTTGTTCTAAAATTTCAGTGATTAGAGTTATAACTGTCATGCCTTCTACAATTCATTTTGGTCTCCAAGGAAATATTACAATTTTACCACCCCTCTGAAAACTTGCCTTGTTTTAGCCTGCAATGATTTGGTTTGTTCTCCAAGCATTTTTTTTACTGCATTTTTCCTTGAACAACAAGTCCTCCATCTCTACTGTAACTTTCAATTATGCTGCAATTTATTTCCTTCTAGGTTTGATTTTATTTCCTCCTTAATTGCCACAATTACAAAATTCTATAAACAGGAGAACTTCATTTATTTATTAATACAGTTAAAAATTTGAGGAAATTCACACCTCAAATAAGTGAAAGGCATTTGGTTAATACAAATCCAAAAATTCAGAAATTTCACAGGGGACCATAGTTTCAGTCTCAAATTCGTTGACAAAAATTAATGGTGACATTGGAGATTCCATGCCGCAGCTATCACCACCTTCATATCCGGCTCCTCCATTGATACCAGTATCATTATCATCCTCATCCATCATTGTCCAATCTTGAAGGAAATCAAGATCGAAGTCTTCCGTTAACGACTCAACACTGCCATTACCATTCTCATTTTGTGCCCCCATATGCGATGGAACATCTTGTAACATTGTTTCTGATGCACAATTTTCTGCTCCTTGTGTTGACGTTGACGAGAAGGATTGGGTCCACATTTGACAATTAGCAACACCAACGTCAAAAATCCCATCGTATATACTCGTACCCGTATCACCCATGTTATTATTGGCCTTGGATAGAATGGACTTAATCATGTCGAGACAAACAGCCGGCCTATTAATGCAACGAGCCATTTTATTTAATAACAACCTAGCAGAAGACGAGCTCGGCCTGGACTCGGAATCGCTGCTTGAGGCATCACTAACGCTAATAACATCCTTACCATCAACTTGTGTTGATGGAGACTGGATCAATGGGCCATCTTTGAGTGCGTCAAGGCAAAAAGACGAGGGTAATCTTGTAGCTAGTTTGTTAAGCAACTTGGCAGAAGCCGAACGTGGCATGATACTGGTGGGTCTATCCACCACATTTGCGTGGCTCGAGACCAAGTTGGTGGTGGAGTCGCCATGACTCGACTGGTTCGTGTCATTGTTGCTGGTTTTATTGTTGCTGTGGTTACTGTGGGTGGAGCTGGGTGGGGCGGTGGTTGACGAAGGTGTCTTGTTGCGGGTGTCACAATTAGGCCCAGTCGTCTCGGTTATGCGTTTCTTGAGATGTGTATTCCAATAATTTTTTATTTCGTTGTCCGTCCGTTTTGGCAGTTGCTTCGCTATGGCCGACCATCTGAAGAAAAAAATGCACACAATGATGTTAAGACTGATTTCATATTTCAAACATTCACACAATAATCATAAATAAATCTTACATCTAGATTTCAAAAATTATTACTTTAAAAAATAACCTCAATATGTATTAATCAAAATTGTATCTGAAATAAAAATACATAATGAGAAACCCGTTCGGTTAAATTTGACAAAAAATCCTAATAAAATCGTTTATATATATGTTAATAAAATACTGAATTATTTCAGGAAGATCTTATAAAATCCAAAAAATCCTAATAATATGATTGATAGTAAGAAAAAAAAAGTGGTATGCACAATATCAAAATTCTCCCAACTACTGAACCTGATTCGCATCTTGTCTTACTTTGGTGCATGCATGATTATCTAAAATTTATATAAGTTGTCTTCATTTTGTTAATGTAATATAAAGTTCGATCGTCAATTATTGCGGATGAAGTCTTTTTCAATATACAAGTTTTTTTCCCACGTTTATTTTATGTTTGCCGCCTGAATTTCTTATACTAACGGCTACGTCAGTTTATTATTTTAGTAATTTACTTGTTAATATCCCAACCACTCAATCTTTTCTCATAATATATATTTGTATTCGTTTTTTTATGAATCAAACCTTCAACAATTAGCGTTAGAGACAACTCTAAAATATTTACAATAAAGTATATAATATTTTAAATGTTTATTTTAATATATTCGTTATGTGTTTATCGATATTTACAGCATATTACAATTATAAAAACTAATATAGTAATTTATAATTATCTAATTTGTGACAGAGGGAAGATATTACTGTATATTGTATATTATAAATAGTAGTTTTTTTCCTCCTATGTTTAACAATTCAATTCTTAAGATTTTAAGTTGTTTATAAATATGCGACTAATAAATTTATATTATACCTCGTGACTAATCTAATTTACTGAAAATAAACACACAATCCAAACGAATCTCTGACGTTAGTGTTAGGATCTCCCCAAAGGGGTATTACAGGTGTAACTAGTTATTCAAAACACAATGAAACAACTTAAAAATTGGACTGAAAGTGACGTTTTATAATAATACTCCTAATGATCTGTTTGGCACTGTATGTTTGTTTGTCTACACGGATTTGCTCCACGTATAGTACCATCTTACCCTCCTTCCCTTAAACTAATAGTTAGGTCCCCCCGCGGTTTCTGCACCATTGTAATGAGCCCAGAAATTTCTTGTTTGAACTTTTTTTGTATATGCTCTTTTTCCTATTATATTATGCCATCCTCTTTTCCTCACACCAATAATTAATCCCTATTGTGTCTTGTGCCCTTTTCCTTTACGATACTTGTTTTCCACAAATTAATGAATTTATAACAATTGCATGGGGAAAAATAGAAATAATTCAAATCATAATAGTTTTATGTACTTTATTCTTAATTTAAGATGAAACCATAAAATTACAAAGATGGTATTGAATATTGTTTTCAAAGTCAATATTCTAACACCTAAGCATATATTTTTTATTTGTCATTTTATTTGCCTTCATCAAACATTGAACTCATGATCTTTCAATACCGGAGTCAATACATATATATAAAGTCAGAGAGTTTTTCCTAATTTTTTATAAGCAACATTTTAATTAATTGACATGTGGTGACTTTTCTACATCTCTTCTCTCCTTTTCTTTTGTAATATAATATACAAAAAAATTCTAAAACCTATAATTACATAACAAAAAAAATCAATATATGTATTAATATATAACAAAAATTAATATATACATTTAAATCAATATATATTACATAAGAAAAAATTCTTGATTTTTGATTTATATATAGATTTTTGTTATGTAATTATATATATTGATTTTTGTTTTATATTGATATATATATTGATTTTGTTATGTAATTACTCATTTTTAAAAAAAAATCTTGTTTCACACTGTCTTATATTGTAAATTTTTTTAAATATGCCCACTCGTCACAATTTAAAAAAAATTCTCAATTTATTGGAAAGATACCTCTTTTTGCTCAAATTTCAATCTCTTCTTTATTTATCTCTTTTCACTTGATTAATATTATAATAAATGAATTAGAATATTTGATTTTAGATATTTTAAAGTTTTGATTGAAAATTCTTTATGATTAGATCTTCTATTGTATAGTTTTGATTGAAAATAAATTAAAATTCATATTTTAATGATATGTGCTATTATGCAATTTGACATCTTTATGTTTAGTATAAAAATCCTCTATTCGTTATGAGTAGATCTCTTTTCGCTTGATTAATATTATAATATATAAATTAAAATATTTTATTTTAAAGAATCTATATACTTCTCTAGAAAACAAAAATAATATATTTAATTCATGAAAGAATTATGAATAAAATTATGAAATTTTGTAATAATTTTAAATATTTAATAGTTATAATTTTTCTCCTACTTTACTAATATTTTGATTTTTATTATTGAAATACTAATTTTAAAGATATTTTTCAAATAAAAAATATATTATTTATTAATTTAAATAAAAATATTATAATTTACCTTACGTAGCGTGACTGTTGCACCAGTTAACTCTAATAGTAAAGAGTAAGTTAATTGCAGTAATAAAGAGCTATAAACCCAGTGGCACTAAACACTTAAAATGTATATACTACTCATTCTATGATCAGTAGCATGTGAAACAGTGAATATGTCATATGGATCATTGATAATTTAAGAAAATGATAAGAAAAACAATTAGTACTAGTAAGAATGAGATCTGCTTAGCCTTAGATTTTGTCATGACAATAAAGTTTGTCATGTGGTACGTACTACATACTGAATAAATTTGCACCTTCCCAAGAAAATTTCAAGGCACGACTCAACTATATATATATTTACAAGCAGAATCAGACTATTTATAGTAAGTAAACCACTATTTATAGTAAGTAAACCGTGCCCATACCACAACCAAGTGTTATATATATTTTTTATATATTAAGTTGTGATTCAAGTGCACATATTATCATGTTATCAAATCAAGATTGGATCTGGACCATAGACACGTATTGAATCGATATCGAGGTTTCTTTTTTATTTATTAGTATATGGAAAGTGCTGAACTTAAGACGATGATTCAAACATAATGGCCTAGAAGTCTTCAAAAGAGAACACATGCACATGTTGTGTTGAATACAAGATTATGCAAATTAATCTCGACTATTCAACTTAAGCTATGATTCCGAAACAAAAAAGAAAAAAAAAAACTGAAATTGATTAGAAAATAATGACACACCTGTTGCCAAGCGTGGCATGAAGCTCGATAATCTTCTGCTCTTCCTCTGGAGTGAACTCTCCTCTCTTGATATCCGGTCTTAGATAATTAGTCCATCTCAATCGACAACTCTTTCCACATCTTTGGAGACCTGTATGTTAAACCACACTTCTAGCTAATTAACTTAATTAAACACCATTATCATAATCTCCGTACGCGAAAGAAACCCTTCAACTCTCGAATCCTACCCTCAGAAGGTAAAGGATACGAAATATGAAATGCAGTGTAGTGGTACCAGAATGGGTTCGGAAATCCAAACTGCGGAATCTGGTAATTTGAAACGGGAAAATTTTGAAGAAAGAATGGTACATTCTGCAAGAATTTAAGAGTGAATTGATGAAAATACTTACCGGCTTTCTGGGGCAAAGTACGCCATCCACCTTCGCCGTGTTTTTCAATGTAAGCAATGAGTTTCTTGTCTTCATCGGAAGTCCAAGCTCCTTTCTTCACACCTTCTGTACTGCAACAAGGTGTTCTTCCCATAACTATGGATAAGCTATTAGCAGGTACTCCTTCACTCCCAATCTCCAGTATTATTGCTTATGCTTAAACACGAACCACTCAAGTAGAAGCACTTGAAAGCTTATTTAAATAGTTGGTGTGGTCAAAAGACAATAGACGTCCATTTTCTCGTAACTTCTTAGCTGCTGCTGTCGCAAGTGAAGTTGCCAGCGACATACAGCTCTTCCATTTGATTCATATTTTAAATTAACGGAATTAATGGCGCCATACATTATATCCGTTATCTCAATATGTCCTTTATATCACCTCTATTTTTTTTATCTCATTTATTAATATTTTGATGACAAATAATAAACGGCATAATTCAGGTTAGCGAAATGAATACGACAAACGAAAAGACAAGTAAAGTAGAGGTCAGATTTAAAAAGTTCAAAAAAGGAAAAAAAAATCTAAGGGTAAAAAATAGAATATCAGCCGCGGCGCAGTGAAGCACGTGTATATCGTTGCCAGAAATTAAAAAAAAAAAACCGGACGATGAGCTGGTGTGCAGTGTCTGGTTCTCCACTGTAAGAGGGTTGCCCACACAAAATTGTGGCAACAAGATATTCGGTTATTGTTTTAGTATATTATAATGCTAAATTGTATACATAAGAACATCCCAACAGTTTTTCATCTTGCTCTATTATACATTATTTAATTTAATTTTTTTATTAATTATTTAAAAATTTAAATACAATCTATTTTTTATCTCATTTATTAATATTTTATTAACAAATCAAAGAAAAAAAGAGAGCAGTGAATATTGACCCTACATAAATATGAAGTTAATATTCACTCTTCTTCTTATTTTTTAAAATTTAACAATAAAATATTAATTAATAAGTTAAAAAGTAGAATATTTCACAATATTTAAGACTAATTAAGATACAAAATAAATTAAAAGCATTATTTTGAGGAGCCACAATAAGTTGTTTCTTAGTCATGCTTTAAATAGGGTTTTTTCATAACTAACTCACTAAATTAAAACATATTTTAACAATGAACACTTCAAAACTTTTATCAAATATGCCTATAAATTGGTGATTTTTTTTCTCAAAATAGCCATTCGTAAATTAAAACGTGTATAAACTAGATCTCTTTTAAAATAGGTCTTGATAGCTTGATAAAATCATTTTTAAATTTTTTGATTGACTAATCCCAAAAACATAGGAGATTTTAACCATCAGAATTAAAAATATCGTAACAAATACACATCAACACATTAAAAAAGTCAAAAAATCGTAATATTCAGAAATGGTGAATAAATTCTTACTGAAACTCAATTGAAATTCGTGAAAAATGTTGTTATTTCATTTAAATACTTCACAATACTGTAAAAATAATTAAGGGTTTAATGTAAGTTTCATTCAAGTTTCTTTACATTATTGTTCACATTAGCTTTTATAATTGTAATGATTTTTTTTATAGGTTGAAACAATTTTGAAACTTCATTGAAACTAAACTACATGTTAAGATTAAGATTGTAAATGATGTTTTATAGGTTGAAATAGTTTTTGAAACTTGATTGAAACTAAACTAGATATTAACATAAAAATTAGAATCTAAGATTGTAAATGACTTTTTATATATTGAAATAGTTTTAAAATTTAATTGAAACTAAATTAGATGTTAAAGATAAAAATTGAAATATAATATTGTAAACACATTTGCGTCTTGCGACACTTTAAGAAAATATACCTATAAAATATTGAAAAACGTAAAAAATGAGAAGTTGTCAGCTATTGCGTTAGTTTTATTGTAACAAAACGTATTCAGAAAAAAAAATAATAGCCAGAAAAAAGTGGAGGTGAGATAACCGAAATTTACTTCCAGAAGAAATAGGAGCCCAACCGATTTTATCTGTTTAGTAGGCAGAATTAAAATATAAAGACCTAAAAATACATTATCAAAAGTTGAGTGGGTATTCTTAACTAAAGTTTTAAAATACGTGTTTTTAATTTATAATACATATTTTAAAAGTAATCTTTCTAATTAATATATCAAAATACATGTGGTTTACACAGTTATTTATTGGTGGCATGTGTTCTATTAACGAACACTTCCATACATTTTCAATCAATTCGTAAAATAATGGAAAAAAAAACTAATTCATTATTAGTTCTTTACAGTTTTTGGGGTGAGCAAGTGCAACACTATTCTCTAACATCGTCATTAATATATAATATTTTATTTTATTATTTATCTCAAATTTTAAACTAAACTTTACTCTTACTTACAATTCAATTCTCTTATTTAATATTTTACTAATAAATTAATTAATAATTTTTTAGAGCTACAATTTCTCAATAAAACTAAAAAATTATTATTTACTCTTTGATACTATTCATCTAATTCATCAATAAAATATTTATTTTTTAATATATAAATTTCAAAAAAATACTCAAATAAAAATAAAATAATATATTTTCACTTCTTATATATAAGGAGACTATTGCACTTGCTCTTGCTCTATGGGGATTAATTGGGTCTTATTAGGCCGAAACGTGGGCTTAGTCCACATCCCATAACAATTCATTATTTTTTAAATATATAATATTTGTTTATAATAAATTGTAGGAATAGATAAATAAATTGATAAATTTTATAGATAATTGGATGGGGAAAACGCAAAAATGACATTTTTTTTGAAGAGTTTTAATATAAATGAATAGTGATACAGAGTTTCAACATGATGCTAACAAGCACGACAATCCACTTAATTGAGTTGAAATTTATTTTTACTATTTACTATACAATCTACCACAAACAAATATTTATATTAATTAGTATTTTGCAGCTATAAAAAATATGTTACATATACAATTTATTTTTATAATTTCTCAGTCTAAAAATAAAGCAAATACCATTTGAATAAAATCGATCTTTTTTGGTGGCAAATAAAATCAATTTTATTGTTTTTTATAAGTCATTTAATTTTTTTTACCAAAAATTAAACCTACAATCTTTTAATACTTGAGTTAATTTCAATATTAATTTACTATAAGTGTTCAAAAAATCTGATTTGATTATAATAAAAAATAAAAATTTGACTCGATGGACCGAGCTATGCTTTACACCAAAGTAATTAGATAGCCACGTGGGATATAGACAACTGTCCTTTTTCTTATTCAGGTCAATCATTGATATAAAATAGCATATTTATTTGGAACGATTGTGACAATATATATACCTATTAAAGAACCCCAACTTAATTATATATATTTTTGGCAAAATTCATTGTTGTCACGGTCCCTGTATTTTTAAAAACCTTCATTCTAGTCTCTCATTATTTAACTCCATTTGTTTTTTAATAGAAAATCCAAAAAGACAAAATTACTCTCCATTTTAAAATTGATTTACTCTGAAAATGAAAAAAACCAGAATCCCAACACCGATGATCAAAGCGCGAACCGACCATTACCATCACCACCAACCAGTCACCACCAACATTAGTCACAACCACTGTCACCACCACCACAAAGCCTAACCCAGTTGCAATCATCAGCGTCACCACCAATCAACAACAAAAATTCTTCTCCACATCAACCAATCACCACAAAGATATCCTCCTCTCTGTTAGGCAAAATTTGTGGCAATTTGACAATTGAAGACTCACCAACACCCCAATAGAGAATAAAAGTCAAAATGGCAAGCAGAATTAGAGCCACTTGCAGCTCCAATGTGGTAATCAAGCTTCAATTGTCCAAACATAAGAAATGCATCACCAAAAACTTCTAATAAGACCTATCATCGTCGCCTCCTATAAAACAAAATTGCTCCACCAACACCAACACCGCTCCATCATTGTCGCTACTATGAACTTCTACCACCTCTCTCTGCAACCACCCGAAAACCCCCACTCCATGCATCATTAGATATCTACCACCACCACACAAATCAAACTTAATCTACCACCACCACACAAATTAAACTTAATCTACAACCACAACACAAATCAAACTCAATTACTGGACCCACTCCCCTCTCAAATCCCTCCGAACACCACCACCCCTACTGTCTCTCTCCCTTTGCACTGCACCCATCCACCACCACCGCTTACCCAAACCCACCATTACAATCTCTACATTAGACAAAACTAAATGAAAAGTTCAAAGAAACAAAAAAGAAGAAAAGACCACTAAGAGAGATAGAGAGAAAGATCTAAAGGAGAATTTGGGTATGTTGGAACTAAATAAAGAGAGGGATTTTGAGCCAACTGTTGTTCTGGATAGAAAGGAAGCAGCAAAGGGTGGTTCTGGATGGAAATGAGTAGAGAAGGATGGTTCTGGATGGAATGACAGAAGGTTGTTCTAGGTGGAGACATTTTAGGTTGGGGTGGCGACTGGGGGTTAGGATTCGACAGTGGTTGTTATGGCGGTGGTGGGGAGGATTAGAGTTTTGGTTCAATGACCGACAACAAGAGAGAGCATAAAAGGACGAGGACGAGAGTAACTATCTTTCAGATGACGATTCGACGCCGACGACGAAACGTACCAAGGCGGAGGTTAGACTACTGGTGACGGAGAAGTGAGAAAGAGATAGAGAAAGCTGAAGAGAGAAGATTGAAGAGACAGAGAGAGAGAATAACGAGAGAGCAAGAGAGAAAGAAATGAGAGAGAAAGAGGGTGAGGAAGGTATTTTGTCATTAAGTTTTTAAAATTAGTAGGATCTATATTCTACATCAGAAAATCTGACGTGACATGTTACATTTGACTAATGATAATAGATTGAGGTACCAGAATGAAAGATTTTCAAAATGCAAGAACCGCAAAAGAGATATGGTCAAATCTTAAGGAGCGCGGAGGATTTTGCCTCTTTTTTTTTTACCATCCAACTTAATTATATTATCACACAGTTTTTAGGGAAAAAAAATTCACGCATAGTTTCATATAAAATAATCGCACACAGTTTCGTAATCATGCAGTAACAGACACATGAGTTTCGACTTCCAATTAATGCTAATAAGGAGCCAATAAAATGAGTCTAGATAGTAGATTCAATAATATTCATTTTCCAATTAAAATGCTAAAATATTTTGTTTGATCTTTCTACTTCCCTTTTTGATCTTGAAGTAATTAATTCTAATATATTGAGTACTGGTCATTGTCATAATTTGCGGGTAAAATGTTATATGTTCGTGCAATAGAGATGGTTATGGTGTTTTAAGTTAATATATTTTATGTATTTTTAATGGTTAAGATCAAATAATATTATCTTATTAATTAATATGTTGACAGTATTTAAATTATTAGATTCTAATTAATTAAATTTGAATTATCAAAAATACATAAATCATATTAACTCAAAAATACCATAAATTTTTTCGAGATAAATTATTAAATTACATATTAAAATAGAAATAATATATATTTTAGATTTTAAATATATTAAAATACTATAGAAATATTATATATTTTTTTGAAATATACATAAGACGAAAGAGTACAGTCTTCAAGTCACAAGGTATTAAGTCAAATCGGTTTCTATTTTGTCAGTATATAACTTGACCAGTTGGTATAAATGACGTCAAATTTGACCGGTTAGTTAATTTTATATTTTATTTTGTTCAATTATTTTGTCAAAAACCATATGGGAATAATTTTCTTGCCGTGTACGATTACATGAATTTCACATAAAATGATTCAAACGTCGGCTGCCGCAAAAACTACAGTTGCTTCAAGAATACCATGATTGCAATTTAGTGTCAATTTTTTGATCTGCTCATAAATGGCGCAATTCTCACGTAATGTAATAATCTATACATTGTTGAACACAGAGTTAATTAAATGTGCAAATATGTAGTAAAAAAATCATATCTTGGATATCACGTGTCAGGAAAACTGCAAATAAATCAGCACAATTAGGAAGCACATTTAAATAACCTACATCTATATTTTCCATCTAGTTTTTTTTTTTTTATATTTTTTTTCCTTACCCCTGTCCCCACACTGAGATTCGAACCCGAAACATCATCTGTTAAACATTCGGAAATTACCGTCGAGCCCGCCGCTTAGGGCTAAATTTTCCATCTAGTTGCCAATTATAGCAATAAATCTTTATTTGTTGGGATAACTGTTTAAA
>CAODLS010360282.1:0-11019 GCA_948243855.1 Flueggea neowawraea
GGCTTTTGTACAAGACTAACTTGCACACACCAACACCTTAAACTCCCACTTTTAAGTTGTTCCTTGCATACTCAACTTGTTCTCACTAGAACTAGTTGATGTCTAATAAAGTCACATTAAAACTTCATTTTGAGGATCCTAAAAGTTGAATTAATTGTCTACTAATGATGAAATTCAATAGAGAACAATGAATAAAGTAACTCTTCTCATTTACATGAGTTTGAGCAACATACCCTCAAAGGTGCATTATCTTGCATATTGTGCGCCTTTGGTTTTTAACATTTCACTCACAAATGTTAGCATTGTTCATGTTCGTGGATTTTCTCATAATTCTGTCTAGTCTCCACTTCTTAAGGACTTAAGGTTCTTAAACATTTTTCCTTGCCTTTGTATTGAAATTTCTCCAATAGAATAAGACGTTATCGAATTTCTCACGATCTCATACTTGAGATAAATGTGGATTATGTGCAACTTGATTTGCTCCTAACATCTAGGCAAGAAGTGAATAACTACTTTGGACTTTGTCCTTGATCAAACTATGATCATATCACTAGCTCTCTAATCATGTAAGACTTACACCTCAACTCGCATGATTAGGTTTTATAACAAGAATCAGTCGATGGTCAAAGACCATGAGCTTAGTTAGTGTCACGCCAACTAACTGCTCTTAAACTGCAAATTACAATTATATATTGCATCTTGATACTTGTAAATTAGCCAAGTGAATACATCATCTTTTGTACCGATAAAAGACGATGATAGATGTAGTGGAATTTTCTAACTTCCACATCTTATAGATATTTCAGTCCAAAATATGTTGAGTAATATTCTACTCATCCTTAAATTTGGACATAACCAAGTTCAAAGGGGTACAAGCTTAGTTCTTATAGTACATGCTAAATTTTTCTAATCTAGGAATTACGATTGTTGTCACCTAAGCTCAACATATTTTTAACATACACATATGTATATCTCGGTATCAATCGACTTTTATAAGCAGTGAATCACAAAAATAACATGCCAAACAATAAGACATAGTTACACACAAGTAATTCATTTGGCAATACACATATATTTACTATCCAATCAAAAATTAAACTAGCATAGCCTCATATTAAGTTTTAAATTGAAATGTACACTAGGTGCACATTTACCATCTCGGTCTTAACAATTAATCATACTATATTTAATTTTATAGACAATAAATAATTACTGTTTGGATTCACTTTTAAAATCTACTTGACTTAGGAGAATCCATGTTGATCATCTCAATTATTTAGACAAACTCAATAATTGGACAATATATTCAACTTATAAAATATTGCATAAAATTAAGGCAAATTAACACAATAATAAGTCAAAGGAATAAATGAAATCATCTTCATTTATTAAACCAATATGCAATCCAAACAATCTATCTCAATGTTAATATACATTAATATTGAACAACATTAACACATAAATAATGTTAATATCTCCAAAGAATAATACTACACAAATATAATATTAAACGCATGCCTATCAATTGGATACACAATGGACTTTTTTCAAAGTGTTACAATAGAATTTATAAGTAGTTATGCCAACTTATCAAAAATTTTATAAATTATATGACCTTAAAGTAGATCTCTCACTTTTCACGATCTCTCTTTGCGATCATGGTGATCTTAGACATACCAATTTCAAAACGTTCTTAACTCACTAGAATCTCTAAGTGTCTTTCCTTAATACTTAGGGAATCATATTTCTATGAAATTCTAGTATAAACCAATAGTTTAACCAATACCGGTGATGAGTATCATAATCTTTTATGAAGTAAGTGAACATTCATAACCATTGTACACTTAATGCACAATCAAATCTCCTTTACGACCACTATCATCCTAAAGTACTCTCTTTTGGAAGTCGTGCAAAGTCTTCCTTAATTTGCACTATGTTCAATGCAACGTAGTTTTATCTTATTCGTATATTTGTAATAAATTACAAATAAAATGGATATATACGTACTCGCGTATTTCTCAAATAATTGAATTCTAATTTCAATTATCTAAATGAGAACTACATTTGCACGTTTTAAAAATAATAATTTTGAAAACTAATTTTCAAAATAATTCTTGGAAGAAAGATGCAATTTCTCACAATTTTTGGAGCACTATTTATACGTCAATAAATTGAAAAAAAAAATAGTTCAAGAACTCAAAAAATTGTGAAAATATACCAGCAATTCCAGAAAAATCCAAAAATAATTAGGCCGGAGAAAACGTGAAAAATGGTGATCGGTACACTTGTCACGCGCCTACAAGCGTCGCCCAGTTCACTCCCACGCGCGTCCACGCCCCTTCACGGGCTATACACCCGGCTGTATGGTGCCACCACGTGTCGCAGTCGCGTGGTGAATTGGCCACGTGGCGAAATGTGATTGGTTCGTGTGTCTTTTTCGGATCCTTCTTGATCCTCATACTACTGTCACTTGTTGCGATCCGCATGCAACCAATAAAAACTTGTCACATCACCATTTTCAAATCAGATGAACAAATTCATTTGTGTTGCCTCACTCAATATTTTTTCGATCGGGTTTTTGTCGATTTGACGACCTTCTCGATGGAATTGCGAGACAAAATTTTGGCAGGTAACGTTTTCAATGTCTCTGATCTCAAATATTTTGTCGGAATTTTGAAATTCCAACTTTCAAAATTTGACTCCGGACGAACTCGAACCAAAAACGACGTTCGAGACGAAAAATCGAATACCAAAAAATCACAGTATGCATCTTAGACAGAGACAAACAATATTTTTTTTGAATGTGAAGGTTTAAACTATTAAAAATAATATATAATTGTAATACAGCATTGAAGTATCCGGAACAAAATATACTTGATAATTATCGTGGTTTTGTTACAGTAGTCACGCCTTTCACTCAGTTATTAATTATCATATTTAGAAGGAGAATGAATAATTTCGCAATGAGAACCTTCGCATAGCCTGATGCTAATCGGCTTAGTCTATATGTTTTATCCTCATTAAACATTCAAATATATCTCTTATAGTAAAAGTAAAGTGATTAGTTTTGGTAAATTGAGTAGTGGATATCAGAAACAAATTGTATAATAAAAAAATAGAGAGACCGACACGTTTTTTGAAAATTACAATATATTAAATATAAAATATATTATGCCAAAATATTGTAAACCGAACACAATCATATCCTATGACCTCTAATGTGTGGTTAGAGATCAAACACTTCAACTAGAGTTTATAGCACTAAAATTACACCAAAGCAAATGCAGATCATAACTTTCTACCTAGCAAACTTTTATTTATGTAACATTGTTATCTAGATAAATAATTTAACTTTCTACCTAGCAAACTTTTATTTATATAGCATTGTTATATAAACAAATAATGTGACTTTTGGTAGATAATTTATTTGTATAAACGAATGTGTGACTTTTGATAGATAATTTAGTTTTAGTAAATTAGATAACAGATGAGTTGGTTATAGTAGTAAAGAAAAATGTTAGAACTGTTGGACTTTATAAGTCATATTAATATTGGAGTCAACTTTTATATTAAAAAATAAGAGTTTAATTCTCAGTAAAAATGAATAAAATAACTATAAATAATATGAAGGAGTAATTTGATTTTTAAAATTGCAATATATCCAATCATTATTAAAATATTCAGCATATGCATCATGTTGTTTGAATGTTTAATGAGAATAAAACTTATAAATAGATTATATCTAGTAAGGCATATATATTTTAATATCTTAAAGAACTCTTATTAGAAGGAGAAACAACTGGTATAGTTGTATTTATTTATGGCATATTAAAATTACATATTTGTTATTCAAGTATATTATATTCTTAAAGAAAAAGTCAATGTTTATATTTTTATTATTGTTGTGATCATATCTCTCATAGATCGCATATTAAGCTTATTCACTAATGTATTGTTTGTTGTGGACTCATAGGCGTTCATTGTTTTATTTCTTAAAAGACGCATCAATGGTTTGAGTGATGAATATGCTTATAAGAGACTCTTGGTGTTGATTCCTAAGCGATATAAGAATATGAAACTACAATAGTCTTCCAGTCGATGTTAAAAGGTTTGAGAACACATGTTTAGCTCGACGGCTTTTTGCTCGAGTTCTCACAGACGACATCAATTATTGTGGATAATGTCTCTTGTTGATCATACACTAGATGAAATTTGCGTATAAATGACCCATAACTTCAATTTTTAAGCAATGTGAGAGTATAACACTACAACTATATAATATGTTTCACTAATTTACTTTAGTAATTCTTCACAAATAATCACATAATAATATTGAAGTGATTGCACTTTTTTTTTTTGGCTTGAGAAGTGATTGCACATATAGAATGAGGAATTCAATTCGTGACAACTACAAAGAACTCATTGTACGGTACCTTATTACCCAATGTGTAGTTAATGGAAGATTATAAAATGGTAAAATTGGTAAATCGAGAAATGAAATGGACATTATAATAATGCAAGTTGAAATAGATTAAAAAAAGAAAAGAGCTGGTATCTTGGGAAATGTTTTCCAATTAAGGAAAAGACGAAGAAATATGAAGGGTTAATCAATTAGGGTAAAAAAACCAAACCCACTTCTGGTAAACATGGGACCCATTTTATCATCATTATTATTATTATTATTATTTTTCTTTTGGGTTTGGAAAAGACAGGCTTCCACTGCTGATGACGTCATTTTCAACACAAAACTTTTATTTACCACCACAACCACCTCTCTTCTTCCCCACACACCCATTCCCCTCCCAGTGCGTCATCGCTTTTTTTATTTTTTTAATCATTCGTTTTTTCTTTATTTTGTTTTACCGTTTTAGGCGGTAGGGATGTAATGGATTCGGTTTGATTAATTTTCTATCGTAAATTGTGGTTTCAAAAAGTATTATTTACAGATGAACTCCAAATTCTATTAAATTTACCCAAATTTAATTAGCCTTTGTGAATTGGCTTTATCGGTTTTTGTTGTTTATTTCTTTCAACAAAATAGAATTTCTCGCTAAGTTAGAAATAGGAAAATAGGATTTTGAGGCATGGAGATGTAAAAAGATTATACAAAAATTGAAAAAAAAAGTTGTCAAAATTAATTTATCAAAGATAATCACTCACAAAAAAAAGCAAAAGACTAATTTTAACCTTAATCAAACTCAATTAATTAACCCCCTTACCAAATCAAACAAATGTAAACAATATGTCATCTAATATATGCAGTAGTCAATAAAATTTGGGTGAGTTTACATATACATATGTGGTTATGCAAGTGTAGTTGGATTTTAGTTAAAAATATTACCAACCACAATCAAACCGCAAATTAGTCATTTTACTAAATTATGATCGCAATTACAGTCTAATTGCAAGCGGATTGGGTATTTTTTTTTTATTCAAAAGTTGAACCTTACACCCTTATTTAGTATGGCCAACAAGTAATACCTACATTGCTTGGATTATAATTTCACATGGGACGTTATAGTATCACTAAAAACTTTTATAGAATAATTGCCAAACAAATAACTTGTGTCATCACGTCATAATCATATCATTATTTATATATTATATATAATTATATGTGATATAAATACAACAAAATTAGAATTTTTCAATCATAATATGAAATCGTGTACTCCATAATCATATTGTCATATAAAAAATTATCAGCCTATTTTATTACCGCAATACAATAATAACACATTAAAGAGATTAGCAAAATGACAACAAATATAATTTTTTTTTACTAAATTTCAAAAAACCTAGAGTACTAATTTAGTGAATGTATGAAGGTAGAATGTAGAGGTTTGACTAATTCAATTTTGATTATAATCAATGAATGTATGATAATAGAATGCCATAAAGTATCAATCCATCACATTTGTGAAGCATGCAATGGTTTGTGATATAACACCAGTTCTATGAATGGACCCCATCCGGAATCTTTAAGCATAGCTAAGAAGAATCTACTCGTGGATACTCTCAAATAAAAGAAATGGGTTTTTAATTTGCAAAATCAACAATTTTTTTTTGTTTAAGAAACATTTGAGTTTGGCTCGAAGCCATGCTTTCTTTATTATGTAAACAATATTTATTTTAATTGGCTTCACAGAGGAGAGATCAATTCCTGCAACTTTGGATTTTTTAGAAAATCTCATATGAATGTTCTTGAAGTTTAAACAAAAAAACCTCTTAATTTTAAATGTGAGTGTTTAACAACTGAGTTATTCAACTTCGACATTTCATTTTTATAATAAATTAATAAAATATATTTAAGTGGTAGGAAATGAGAATTAGGGCATGCAAGGAAAGTACCCCGCTCAAAGTTCCTTAATGGTAGGATTTTAGGTATTAAACTCTCACATCTTCATCATTACTCCTAAAGTTCCAAAAGCATCTTTCTCTTTACATTTCTTTTTTCTTTGATGGTGGTCATTTGTCGACCCTTCTTAGCTTTAGCTTTCTTTAACCACTTGCACCTCTTTTTATTAATGTCCATTGATTCATACTTGGTTTAAACCCACTAATTAAGTCTTTAATACCTGCCATGTAAGGTTGGCTTGCCAATCATTGGTTTTTATAATGATTTCTTTTACATGTAAATATGTTCAAAACTAACATGTTTTTAGAGGTTGCTCTTATTTACATATCTATTTTTTGTACTTTTATTTGAATTTAAATTGGATTTCATTCAATACTAACAATGGAGAAGGATCTGCAACAGAATCAATAACAAACTGATTTCCATCTGACAAATAGTAAGTTTTCTTTGATTGCATCTTAATTGATGATTGAGCAGTATGATATCTAGAATTTTTGTCCAATTATCTGAAATGCAATGGTTCAGCAATAACTATTTGAATGGTTGTGAAATATAGAACTTCGAATAATGAAAGAAAAAACCGTACTTTCAATATGATCTAGACAAAATTAAACAATCAACAAAATTATAAATTCGAAAAACTAATAAAAGCATGAATCCCACTGGAATAAACACAACTCCACATACGAGCATGCAATTATGACAACCTAGATAGGTAGGATGTAGAAGACGAGAGTAGCAGAAGCAAAGATGCACCTTAACTAGTGCATGGGAGACAATAATGAAAATGGTGGTGACACTAACAAAAAAATTTAACAATTTAATAGATCTAAGGAACGAGGATTTTTTTATAAATCATAAAGGAGGAAATTCATTTCAGATCTTTGAAAATTGTATTTGATGGTGCCTTGAACTTAAGACTTCATAATCGTAATGTGAGTGCTTACTAACTAAACTATTGAATCTCGATAAATAAGAATGTTTATTAAATAATGTAAGACCAAGACTAAAAAGGGAAGATGCAACAATAAAACACTATTAGTAGCACCTAAGAAAAAAAGGGAAACGGTCAATTTTTAGAAAGAGATAATGTGTTTGTCAATTTTTCAACTTTTTTATTATGGAACATGTTCTCGCAATCAACTTCATCTACCATTTGAAAAAAAATCTAAGATTTTTTATTTTTTGTGAAGAAGAATGGAATATCCATTACTCTTATACTTTTATTACTTGCATTTGTTAAAATTCATTAGATTTTTAACCTGTCTCAATTTTGGTATTTGTTTAAATTTGTGACTGGTTGCGTTATATAATTTTGCCACACCAGTTAACACCTTCTACAAATAGGGTTGAGGCCTCGTCAGTCGTCACCAAGTGCTAACCTCAGTTCCAGCAAGTAATGAATTTATGCTAGCCATCCAGCACATAGAATGATTGAAAAGACATGGTATCACTAGTAGTCACAACAAAAGCAATACACTAGAGGGATTAGATATACATTGAAGCTTTAATTAAAGATATATGGTCTAACTGTATATTTTTAATAAGCAAATCGCTTGCAGAATTCTCAAGTATATATATCTCAAGACATATTTTTAAATATTGAAAAGATTTCCTTATATTTAAGATACTAGAAAAATACCAGTTTCTTTTTTAAGGAAAAAGATTGACTACTAAAACTGTTTTATTTATAAACTTGGAAAACGTGCAGAAGAGTAGATGAAAAGTTAGTTCTTTATTGTTGGTACTTGTCTCAATCATATTTAGGGTGAGAAGTATTGATTATGATTCAACTTTAGTTAGTTATTAATATAGCCATTAATTTCTTACTTGAAGTAACTTTAATTTTATATGCAATTCAGTCATTAGCGTAAATATTTCGTCAGAAACGGTGATATAACCTGTCAACTTATTAACATCATCTCTATCAGTGATGCCTATAACATGCACTTCGCATAACATAAATTTCTAATAAAAGATCCACTTTAAAGCATGAATCGGAGCACTAGTGTGAATACTATTAAGAATTAAGGTTAGTTTGCATCGAATTAAAACACATGCTCCACCGTTTGTGCGGGCATCCGTCAATTCCTTTGAGTTTCATTCTTGTAATAATTATGTGATTCATTATAAAACTTTGCAATATTTATTCTATACGGTCCGCTTTTGTTTATTATAAATATATTTTTTAAATATTTTGTCTGTAAGCACGCCATTTTTCAAATTTACGGATATGTATTTTTATTCTGTACTGACGACTATGTTATTTATATGTTATTTGTATGTTGTTGATATATTTTTTGTTTGTTTATATATTGTTTGAATGTTGTTATATGTTATTAATATCTTATTTATATGTTCAAAACAATATATAAACAAATCTGTATTTTTATATGTTGTTGATTTGTTGTTGATATCTTGTTTATATGTTATTTTCAACACATAAACAACATATAAATATCATATAAATAAGATATATGCTATTGATTTATTGTTTATATATGGTATATATGTTGTTTACATGTTGGAAACAATATGCAAATAAATCTATAATTTATATATTGTTGATTTGTTGTTTATATAATATTTACATGTCATTGATATTTTGTATATATGTTGTTTTCAATATATAAACAACATATAAACAATATATCATCAATATATAAACAATATTCTGGTTTTAAAACAAAAAAAATATTTAAACAACATATAAACAAATTTTAAACAAGTCCAAAAAATAAATAGATTTTAAACAAATTCTAAACAATTATTAAACAATAAACAACATATAAACAAAAAACAATAGATAAAATCCATATAGACAAGTTTTAAACCAAAAAAAATTAAACTACATATAACAAGTTTTAAATAAGTTTAAAACATGAACAGATTTTAAACAAATTTTCAGCAAGTATTAAATAAGAAACAACTTATAAACAATATATAAATAAATTTTAAAGAATAAACAACATATAAACAAGTTTAAAATAAGTCCAAAAAATGAACATATTATAAACAAATTATAAACAAATTTTAAAGGATTCCGTAAAAATGTAATTTATGAACCTTAAAATGTAATTTATAAAATTTGTTTCCACAATACGTGTAATTTTTTATTTTCTACTAAAATATTAAAAGTGAGCAATTCGTAATATGTTAATTTGGGTGCCATGAATCTGAAAATGGTCCTCCATTCTTGCGAACGTACTTCCCAGACGGTATACTTAACACGTTAGCTACAACACTACACGAGTCGATTATTCGTTAATGAATTTAACAAAATACTAGTGCTAATAACCAAATTATATATATAAGACATAAAGATAGATGCATAATGAAAGCGAACCAAACTGTTTTCTTGTTCTGACCAGTTTAGTGTATGTAAATGACAATGCTTCTGGAGAGAATTAAGTTATGCAACAAAACTGAAGAATGAATGAGTAGTAATAGAGATCTTGATCATGAGTCAAGTCAAGCTTTTGATAATGGGGCACCTAATCTGGTTTTGCAACATATATAAAACCAAGGGGAGCCATTATTTAGATATTAAAGGACACATCCTATGCTAACTGTATGAATTTCTCTCTTATGTGAAGC
The DNA here is from genome assembly GCA_948243855.1 of Flueggea neowawraea. Taxonomy (NCBI): domain Eukaryota; kingdom Viridiplantae; phylum Streptophyta; class Magnoliopsida; order Malpighiales; family Phyllanthaceae; genus Flueggea; species Flueggea neowawraea. The sequence continues at coordinate 9,956 of CAODLS010360282.1, forward strand.
ACTCATGTTTATTAAATCCTCATTACAGTTCAAAGTGTGATATTAATTTAGCATATTGGCCGAGTACTAATATTAATTAAGATTTGCTCCATAATTTATTTTTGTTAATCACAAAAAGATCAGAACTCCAATGTATCTCCACTAGAGTACATGTACTTGAGGTCATCCTTAGTGTGATCCAAGAAATTGGAAATCTATCTTCCACTTGCTGGGTTGGTCCCCAGAAATACGTAACTTTCAAGTTCCAGTTCACAATTTCAAAGATGATTCTGTGCTAAATTTGTCCCACATCTTCCTTTTTACAGGACGTAAAATTGCCTATGGCGACACCAAATGATCCTGGAGAGAGAGAAAAACAATACAATGCAACAATATGTATCAAATCAGCCGCATTTCTGCTCTTTTATTTGTTAACCAAAAAACATGAGGAGTTCAATTGCCAGATCCTGTCAAGTAACAACATGGCTAATGAATGTAAACTGGTGCGTGTTTTATGCTAATATTAGCATTTAGTTGTATGAAACTCATTTGTGCTTTACAATATTTTCCCTTCTATACTGGATGATTGCTTTCTATCCTAATCTTCTTGCTCAGACAATCTACATAATTTACTCTCGCGAGCTCCTACAATCCACCCCATCTCATGAACTTCTTGATCTCGTCGTACAAAACCAAAATGGCAGCAGCACCAGTGCTTCTGAACATGTTCGACAGCGCCCCGTGATAAAATGAAGTCACCCCCTCTGCTCTGTAAATTTTTCTCCAGCAATCGAGAGTGTTCCGATACATTGGTTGTTCCAACCCAGACTGCATCATCATTCGCCTCCGAACAGTGTCTAATGGATATGATATCAACCCGGCACTTGTTGTGACTGCCTGAGCCACCACCCAACGTTTCCATAATGCCAGTTCAGGTTTCGCTTCCTCAGACAACATCTCTTTAACTGTATCAAATCCCCCAAAATATATGCCCCGGTGAACAATCATGCCATGCAAAGAAGCAGGGAGGCCTCTGTAAATTCCTCGAATCCCATCCTTCTTGCGTATGGTAGTTAGGAAATGGT
>CAODLS010360285.1:0-10922 GCA_948243855.1 Flueggea neowawraea
TGGTGTTGCTCTTGATGTAGCTATTTAATCCTTCAAAGTTTTGTCATCATCAAAAAGGGGGAGATTGTTAGATCATGGGTGATCAACAATAAGTTTCTTATATGTTTTGATGATATACAAAAGGTTTTGATGATGAGCAAAATGTTTGACTTGAAGTGGAACACGTTGGAGAGCTCGAAATTGCAAAACAAGCCACTGCATGTAGCTTAACGTACGCAGTACACCTGCAATACGTTTCACTTATCCACAACATACGTTTTAGACAACAACATACGCAGATATGGCTTGGGCAGAAAACAGAAGCTACTGGATTGTTTCAGACCAAAAATAACGTACGTCATACATGCACAACGTACGTAGCAAAGAGAACAACGTACGTTGAGAAAGAGCAACGTACGTTATCTAGAAGCTGAGATGATTAATGTACATCATGGATATTGCAACGCACATTATCTGGAGATAGAAGCATGATCAACGTATGTCTTGTAAAGGCAACGTACGTTAGTCGAGTCACAGAAAGCTGCAGAAGCATTAAATGCACTCCAACGGCTAGTTTATTACCACTAACGGTCATATGGCATAGGAATGCTATAAATACATCAAGAGAAGGGCAAAAACATGTTGAACAACCTCATAATTCATTGTGCCAAATTTCCTATCAATTTCAACCATCAGGAACATCAAATCAAGCTAGAGATCAAAGTTCAAGCATAGTTCTTATACATTTAACTCTAGCATAGAGCTTAAATCTTTGTAAACACTTTGTATACACTTTGAAAGTGTGAGAAAGGTTTGTTGTAAGCCTATAGAAAACAACATTGTAGAGGTTTATTGTGAACCTAAGGAAAACAATATTGTGTAGGCCTTAGAGGTGTTGAGCCGGGAATCAACCTCCTGTATTGGCTTTATTGGATTGAGTCACAATCAATCACCGTTATAGTGGAAATCCTAAGTGGTGAGACTTAAGTAGTGGACGTAGGCAAGGTTGGCCGAACCACTCTAAATTCTTGGTGTTGATTTCTCTCCTCTCATTTCAAGCCTCTTTCGCTGTCCACTCATAGACTGAAAATTCTCCAACATGTGATACATATAATGGGAAACTAGAATTCCTTAGTAATTGACACGTATATCAAAGGACCAAGTGAGTAGAAACTAGAGGTGGCTCCACTTATTTTTTATGTGTTTTAAATGTGTCAAATGTGATGATTTTATCGTGATATGTGGATACGTGATATTCCTGGACTATACATGTAAATATTGGAAATGCTTGATGGAACATATATGTGACACGTGTATATGCTTGAGTTATCTGTGAACTTGTTGCCAGTAAATGCTAAAAGATGTTGTCTGATATTACCAGATATGGCATATCGTTTTTGAGACTATATGTCTCCATCGTATATCGTATCATATTGGACCCGGTTGAGACTTTTCATGTTCTAACAAAGCTCCAAAATAAAATCGAAATTGCATACACATGCATCGTTGCATATTGTATGATTAGTATATAAATTTGGATTCGTATGCTAATTGTTGTTTATCTCACTGAGTAACGACTCATATAAAACGCTATTATTTTTCTAGGTCCTTAGCATATACAGTTTTTGAAAGTTAATCAAGCGTTAGACTGATAGACTATCATATACATATGAAGCACAGGTCATCCGACTGAGTCCTACTCTCTCTCTCTCATCTTCATTTTGATATCATTGTACATATAATTTGAGAGGAAAGATAAAGTGTTGTATGTATATTTGTTAAATATGTTTTGTTAAAAAATTTTCATATGTATATTCCTATATGAATGATCTGTATAAACACATATTTTATGATTATATTTTCATATTATAATATGGATATGTGATAAAATAGGGTGTGACACTATAATGGGTTCCGCTGCTTTATAATCTAGTAAACTATTCATAATTAATTGACTGACTTAATTATATTTCTTCGATATTTTCTGTATTTTTACATAAATTACAAACTTGGACCATTCGTTTTGTGAACCTATATTCGTATAATCTAACTTTTATTAAAAAAATAGGAATTTTACTTCGTACTTTAATTTGATTTCATCAACAAAAAGAATATAGCCTTTATATGCTGCACCACTTATAAAAAAAAGTTTCCATTCTTTTATTTCTCTACTCTCTTACGTTACTCTTTCGCCAATCAAGCGTGGTGTTCGGTTCCCAAAGCTCTGGAATAGGGGTAAAGCCACACTCAACGCTACTTTTTTTGGACAATGGAGAGGTCTGGGTTTGGGGAAGTTGCGACGGCAGTTTTGGGGTGCTATTGGCCAATTCCTGGCTAGAAAAAATTGGAAATTGAGAAATCGCAGGATTTTTTAGAATATTGACTCCTCCGTTAAATATTTGATTTTAGATGTATTATGTTTTGTAAGTTCATGTATTTTCTAGTATCGAGCTATGACATGGCCCGATACTTTATTCACATGGGATAATGAGTTTGTATTTTGGTATTCTTGCAGTGTTGACTCCATGCTTGCAATGATAGTTTTTAAGACAGATTATTTATCGTGTGAAAGTAATTCTTGGTGGTTGTGTGTTTAATATATTGATCCTATTACTTAAAAAGGAAAGGCGATTTTTTTTTTGATAAATAAAAATGAAGACATTTAAAGTAATATGATTTTAATTGTTCAAGGTTTCTTTAATCTATAAAATCTTTAGTATATTTGACGATCCAAATTTAAAAAAAAATTATTTCCATGTGATATGTATATCAAATATTTATATTATAAAACGACCTAAATTAAATAATTAGGCTAATCTTAACTAGTCCCACTAAATCTAGAATTGCAATATTAAATTATTCTCTTTTCACATATCAAGTGCCTCAAATTGCCTCCCACATTCATCAATTTTTGTTTTGACTTTCCGAGCGTGCTTTTGGTGTGTTTAGAGACGTTAAAATTGATCATTAAATCAATTTCTTGAGCCTTTTCTATATTCCATGTTTAAAAGTGGTGGGGGAAACACCCCGTCATGAAATGACACACTTGTGCCATTGTAATTATGCAGCAGTTGCCAATTGCAATGGATGTGTAAGTGGATTCTGATGGGGTTGGGTCGTCGTGGGGGGGCTCAACCTATTTTTCAACAAATCAATTAAAATTAGTTTAAGTAATTGAGTATATATATCATCAATTTAATTTCAATTGTGGTACGGAAACTTTCGTGTCTACGTAGTATAGGCATGACCACAATTAGATTAGTGCTTTAAGATTCCTCGTTAACTGCTTTTACTTTTCTTCTCCTGGCATTTTCCTTTTTTTTTTCCCATTAAATGGTCAATTACTCCTTATTTAGAACAAATGAATTCCATAAAATTTTTGTGAAATTTATTTGTAATTCGAAAATTTAGAACTCCATGGTTGGCGGCAAGGAGCACCGATGTCGTTTACACCTTCGCCGTCGATCGCCTCTGTCCCACGACAAAAACCGTCGGCTGCAATGCCTGCCCACTTTCACATGCAAGGAAGATCTCTCCCTCCACCGCCACCATCGGTAGCATTTGTGATCGAGAACAAGTGCGCCAGACGTTGTCGGTATGCTTTATTGTGAAAGTGAATATGATGTGTAAATAAATATGTGGTATATCAGTTTGCTCTCATAATGTTTGATAAAATGCCAAGGAAGAATTATTATATGGAAATTTCCAGCGAATGATGACTTGTGTTATAATTCTTATTTGTGGCAATTTTCAGTTGAAATAAGCAGTGAATCTGAGAAGTTGTTGTACGAAAGAAAAAAATTTAAACTAATCTGTGGATAAATTTATATGTACGGCTCTTTTCTGGTTTTAACTTTAATAACAAAAAACAAATTGAGTTTAAAGTCTATTGTGTTGCACCAAAAAACGTGTAGATTATGTTTTTAATTATGCACTTAACTATACTCTAACAAGTTGAAAATTTTTAACCATTTTTAAAGTGATTTAATATCATTAAAATGTTAAAAAATATAATTTATATATGATTTTATATGCACTAAATGACGATGAGAATCTTTTTATTTAAAAAAAATTGTGAAATTTAATCATACTTAAGAAATGGTATATCAGGAAATAAATTGAAATAAATTTTTACTTTTTAAATTATTTTAAATATAATTATGAAAAATTCAATTGAATTTCATATTTTAAATAATAATATACCAAAATAAAATAATTTATTTACAAACGAATTCTATATAGAATTTATTTGTAAATAATTTAAAATTCATTTGTTCTGAACGAAGTATTAGTGTTTTAAAATCTCATCATGGCGGTACCCACTGGACTCGAAAGTCCCGGTACGGTAACCAATGCCCTATCAACTCTTTTTATAACAAAAAAAATGTTTATAAAAAATTTTTGATTTTCTTTAGTGTAATATTTTAATCGTCGGCAAGTATATAGTATTTCCCCCATGAAATCGTCTGAAAGATGATTTGCGTATACAAGGCGGTTGCCTGTGTGTTGTCCTGATTGAATTGACGAGACATACTACACATTTATTGGGTTTAATTTGCAAATCCATCTCATACCCTACTAATTAATTTCATTGGTTGCTGCCTACAAAACTTTAGGATAATGATGAAGCTGTGCACGAGTGATGAAGGCTTGTATTTAATTTATCAAGTAGTAGCAGTTCTGATGAAACTCAACATAACATGAAATTAATATTAATGTGATTGATTATGGATTGAGTGGATGATTGTACCGAATTATTGAGCATTGATACATCAATGTCTACATTCAAACGACCGTCTTTTATGACTTTTTTCTCAGTGTGAATGATCCGCATGGTTTTCCATTAATTTCTATGACAATGTTGAGGCTAGCGATAAGGGCTTTTCTTTCATTCTTTCTTTTCTTTACTTTTACTCTTCTTCTTCTCTTAATATACCATTGCTAGTTTTAAGTGTTGCATGTACGGATGGTAATTGGTAGTCATATGTATTACAACTGTAATCGTGTCATATAATTCATATATCATTTATAATTATATGTGATATAAATATAAAAAAATTATATTTTTTATTAATTAGTTTTTGCTAATTGTGTCGTGTCATAATCTGTAGTATAATTGTGTTATTGTGTTAGCAATTATTATTCCTAGGCACAAACTCTTTATTTTTACTGTGGATTTTTTGAAATATAATTAATACTAGAACTCCTCTAAAACATGATGGAGGTTGGACTTATTTATCGTGACAACAAACGAAATGGTACTAATCATGTGTTATGAAATACCAAAAAATAATTTAATGTTTATAGAATACAAATAAATAGTTGAGAGGACTATGAAACACAAAATAGATAATTTGGGGATAAATTACGCATATTTAATACGTGAAGGCACTAATGACAAAAATTAAATAATTTAGGAGTTTATAGATATAATAAGTCTGTCCAGATACAGTACAGCATGTCAGTGCCTCATAATGCAAATTTATTTGCATAACTAAATCGATTCTCTTGTATCTATTCGTAACTATAATATATTGTGGTTAAGGTGATTTATGAATATGATATCGTATGAATAACAACATATAACCTAAAATAAATTGTGGTTAAGGTTACGGCAAACTTAGCCAACTGCTATGAAAAATAGATATCACCAACTTCGTAATTATTTCTGGTCAACTCTTTGGAACATTTATGAGATTAATAGAAAGACAAGACAAACTGCCTGCCACCATATATAAATGCATGCATGAGCATTGGACGCAGCTGGCGAAAGTGATTTGATGGAAAATACACTTCCAGTCTCTTTAAAGTGTATTTAATACATAAATCACTAGAATATTTAGGATGTGTTCATTTCAAAAAACTTTTTTAGTGTGTGTTTAATTCTGAACATATTGTCTTTTTTATAATTTTTCTTTTTTTTGTTATTTTTTCTACAAAGAAGGAAAATAGATAGAGAATATGTTAATTTGGTGCTAGAAAAGCATTGCTTGACGTCTCCACTACGAATAAAAAAATAATATAAGGACTATTGTGGGCCGTAGTAAGAGTAGCCTATTCTTGAAGGATTAGTGACGCTGAGTCAATGTTGACTGAAGAGGGGCAATTGCAGATACATGTAAAAGAGTAAGCGTTCCAATTTTTTGACTATCATATTTAATGAGCCATTAAAATTACGTTGTCCATAGTTAACAAATGTAATAAATGAATACGAATGGCACTGAAGTTAGCCTCTGATTATGAGCAAACAAATGTAATACATGAATGGCATTGAAGTTAGCCTCTGGTTATTCGTCGTTAGGGTTTTTTCATTTTTGAGAGGAGTGGAGTTGTGAATTACAATTGCAATATGTGACTGTGTGTTTGTTTTGAGTGGAGTAGGGCACCTTTTCTGAGTGGAGTGAGTGAGTGACGAGGTGTGTATATGTGTATGTTTTTAAACTAATGAGTTGTGAGTCAATATTACATAGTTTTGGGTAAAACTTTTACTACGTAGTATTGACTAGATAATATATGTTTGAATTTTTTAAAAATTAACAATATATTCAACATTTTTTTAAATGATAAAAAAACTCTAATATATATATATAACAAAATATAATTTACAACAATTGAAAGATTTTTATAGTTGTAATTTAAAAATTGTAGTCGTTAATAAATAATAATACTTGAGCTAATGTTGAATAAACAATAGCATTAGTGTATTAAACTATTTAATGTCTTTCAAAAAACAATAACATTTAGTGTATTTGTTACTTAATGTTAATAACATTTAGTATGTACTAGTTTAGTGTGCATGGTACTTAATAACATTTAGTGTGTACCAATACGACTTTGAACACTTTTGTACACCTATAAATGTCCTTGAACACCTCTGTACACCTTTGAACACTTATGTAAACCTTTGTACAAGTATCAACACTTTTTCACACTTATGAACACCAATGAACACATTTGTACACTTATGAATAACTTTGAACACCCTTGAATACCTTTAAACACCTATCTACATCTTTGAACACCTTTGTAAACCTATGAACACCCTTGAACACCTTCATACACTTATGAACACCTTTATGTTGGAATCCGTGACATACATACGCGCAGAGGAAATAAAATTTTTTGTCAACGAATTCCACCAATGATCTAAGCAATACGATAAAACTGACTAAGGAATATGTGTTTACCTCTAATTTTCGAAACAAGAATGACAGGATGCTATTTGATTTGAGTCACAGATGCTGGATGATGCAAATGCCCTCTACTAGTATCCATACGAACCGAACTACAAAGATGTGCTAGCATCGAATTTTGAGGACACTCTCAAATAATAACTTGCAATAATTTTTTCTCTCTCTTTTGGTGGTATAGGCGGCCAAGAGGTTGCTAAGGTTTCAAAAGAAGTCTATTTATAGACTTTGGCAAACCCTTCTCCTAGTCTCACTAGAAGACTTAAGTCTTATCCCACAAGAATACTTTTATCCTAGTCTAACTAGAATAGACCACGTTAATATATTTTCTAAACAAATTCAGCGCTTTATTTATTTCAAAATAAATACAAATTCGGCCCTCAATATTTATTTCATAAAATAAATATTAATTTCCTAGTTGACCAAGTCAAATTCCTTCTTAGTTGACTAAATCAAAGAAACTCTTTCTTATGTTGACTAAGTCAAACAAACTGCTTTGACTAGGTCAAACGAATTTGACTTGTTTTGAAACTATTTTAAAACATCATTTAATTTTAGGTTACATTTTAAAATAATTATCCAATTAATTGTATTTAAAATGCTTGCATAAAATAATAGTAAGGTATATCATAAAAGATATAGTACAATTCGTTATAATGTATGACCCTATAGGTCCGCTCAATATTGACAATAAACCCAAATGATTATTTAAGCCCACAAGTCATAAATGGCCTATAGCAAGACATTATGACTACCTAACTCGAATGAATTCGTTGACTCGACAAAACCTAATGCACAGTTCGATATTTAGTCCTCTTGTCACGCTATATCTCGATGAAGCACAAAGCATGGATCACATCATCTTTATATAGCTTAACAAACATTTCTTGATACCCAAGTAGAATGACCAAAACAAATGATATTGATATCGCCTATCAATTTAATTCGAGCACGACCATGCATTTCATTAGTCCTACTTATCACGTGGCCAAGAGATATCTCACTCAAATAAGAGCGAGACAAATTTCTTCACTATCACTCACATTTCTCTACATAATTTACCATATGTCCAATTATAGCTTGTATTGCCATGCTGTTACAGATAATGCTGAAATATATCAAAACATAATGTTCCTCGTGTAGGAATCCACGGTGAATTCAGGTCGGATGACTCAAATATCACTACTAAAATAAGAAATACTGATGACATATTCCATGTAGTATTTCTCATAGCGGGTCAGTACAATATCATGTTCCCAACATGTATCTATGTTCTGAGTGACTTCCCATGTCCAATATCATACTAGTCTTAACTCATTATCATTCCTATGATAATAAATAACCGAGGACTATTTAGAATAGGATTATTTTATCTTAAGATTTTACTATCAAGTCACGTACTTGATGACATAAGCAGGAATCAACTAGTCATGGATACTTTTATTTAGTTATTGCATTACAAAATAACATGATAATATATATGCCAAAATGAAATGCCTCATATTTATTAAATAACAATATCAATGACAATGTTTATATGATTGAGCTAGTACATATCACTAACACTTTAAATATCTTTGAACACCCATGAATACCTTTGAACACCTATGTTACATTAAGGAACTGAGTAAAATCTTTCAAAGCATTTTTGAGCTTTATCAAAGCTAGCATACTTTCAAAAACAAAGTGAAATCCTTCAGAAAACCTTTTAGTTTATCAGAAGCTCCAAAAACAGAAGTCCAAAAGCCCTTTTTAGCTATATCATAAATTCCAATACATAAGTCAAAAATCTTTTTACCTTATTAGGAATTCCAAAAAAAAAAAAGAATTTCCATATAGGCACAATGTGTAACCATCATGGCAAGTAACAACCACTAAGGTGAATATAGCCATTAATAGGAGTATAGCCATTAAGGCACTGAGTAGCCATTAAGGCATAAAGAGATATATGCAATGTTGGAGGACTTTTGGTGTTGCCTTGATTGAGTTGTTATAGTGTAGAGAAGAGAGAAAATGAACACAATAATTTAGAGTAGTTCGACCAACCTTGCCTACGTCCACTACCTAAGTTCCTCACTTAGGATTTTTCGAATCCACTATAAAGATGATTGATTGTAGCTCAATCCAACAAGGCCAACTACAAAGAGGTTGATTCCTAGCTCAACAACTCCAAATCCACCTTCACTTTCAAGTTAAGTGAGAACTCTTACAATAATTAATTCCGGTTCAAGAATAAACCAAGTTGATTTCTCTTAAGGCTCACACTTTTGAAGCCCTTACAATGTTATTTTCTGTGGTTCACATCAAAACTTTTCCTTACCCAAAGTGTTTATGAATAAATACAAGTGAAAACTCTATGCTAGAAATAAGAGTATGAACTTGATGCTTGCAATATGTTCTCTAGCTTGGTTTTGGTGTCTTAGGGTTGGTGGAATGATGAAAATATATGATCCATGTTTTCATATGATCATCCACACTTTCTCTGCCTTTTCTTCAAGTATTTATAGCATTTCTTGCCCAAATGACCATCGAGGTTGATAATCTAGTTGTTGGAGTGCATTTGATGCTTCGATTGATGCTTGATTTCCTGCCATATGTGACTTACACGAGGAAGAATATTTTCTACTCTAGTAAGCATGATTTTTTTGACCGTTGTGAATAAATCCCATGATTTTAGCACAATAAATGATCCTTCATTCAAACCTGATACTTCGATTACTCGAGTAACTTCATTTCATACTCGAGTAACTCCTCATCTGGTGATGCTTTTATGTTTTCTACTTGCTTGAGTGAACTCCAACTTGCTCGAGTGAAAACTTCATTTGATTTTGACTCTACAACATGTTTAGCTCGAGTAATTTTCTTTCTTACTCGAGTAAGTCCTATCTTGAACTTAATCATCTTGTATTTTGGCATTGCATTCTCTTGGACAAGCCTTCTTACCAACTTTTTTTCATCATCAAAACATAAAAGGATCCAAATGTTAACCACCTTTGGTTCAACAATCTCCCCCTTTTTGATGATGACAAAATCTTCATGAATTTAAATGCTACATCAAAGACAACAAGTTTGATCAAGGATTTTATCATTGTCAAGAGGTTAGAAACATGCAAAAATAATGTATATGATATTGTATAAGATCATATAAAATTTTAAAGTTCTACCCCTTTCCATTAAGGCATAACAAATTCATTCAATACTCTCCCCCTTTTTGTAACCATCAAAAGAATTTAACAAATAAATAATTTTTCACTCCCCCTTCCAAATTCAATTTATTCATAAATTCAAAAAAAAAAAAATATTCTCTCACCCTATCTATTTCAAACCATTACACACATCAATGAAAAATGAAGAAAATTGAAGAAGTTGGGAAGATATTACCATTAAGAAATTCAATTCTAATTGTTAGAATTGTGCCCTAGTCCAATCATTAATGTGCATTGTCATTTAATTATTTAATAAAGATGCATTTTATTTCTATGAAATATTATTTGTTGTATGAAGATAAAACTCCATGAATAGTTCATTTTTTATTATGTCATCAAGTGCGTGACTTGATAGTAAAACCATAAGGATAAAAAGAATACTATTCTAAATGTCCCTAATCGATTATTATCATGGGAATGATAATGAATTAAGGTTAGTATGTTGCTAAGTGGATAATCACGTTTTACTGATTATGGATGTGAGATATCCCTTAGAACATAGATACATTTTGGGGAATATGTATTAGACTGGCCCTCTATGAAAGCA
>CAODLS010360364.1:0-15109 GCA_948243855.1 Flueggea neowawraea
CTTCCAACACCCAACTCCTGACCATTTCAAAAAGTGGAGAACACACTCGCCGGAGTAAACTCCTCATGAACTCTCGTACAAGAGGATCACCATGTTGTGCATGCAAATGTATTGCCCCAGCCATTGCTCCACCTCTCAAAACTCTACACTTATCAACCAAAACAGCCATTAACCTCATTTTTACCAGCGGTTCAGCAAACCAAACTGACAATCTCCTCAATGAGAGATAATTCCCTGAAGTAGCCGACTCCGAAACCAAGGGAATTGGATTCATTGCCTGAGCTTCAAGGATAGCCAATAATTTATAATAGTCTGATAACTCATCCTGCAATGCTGCACAAAAGGCCTGCCCTACAGTTCCAACATCTTCAGCTGGGAACCTATCCATACTCTCAGATATATACCCTTTAACCTTCCTAAACAACCAACCCAACTCACACAGCTTTCTAACCATAATCCTAGTAGCTCTCGGAACCTTCATTTTATCAGACAAAAGATATCCATCAGCATTAGCATCAAACTTAACATACTTCCCATCAATCCCCTGGCAGACATACAACACATCTCTCACCAAAACCTCCTCCGAAACTTCATTCTCCTCTTTCACCAAATTCACAAACTCCCTAAACGCTATCTCCCGCAAATTCTCTGGGTCTTTCGCCACCAGCAAAACCCCATTCTCCCAACCCTTATCCCCTCTCTTCACACTACGCGAAACCCGCAATTCACTGCTCAATTCAGACTCACTCAAACCCAAATTAGGCAGCAAAGCCCCCGAAAGGGACCCATTTTTTGCAGCTTTCCGGTCCTCAGACACAATCTTAAGCAAATAAAGAACTGCCCATTTGTTATTAATACTACCAGGCCCCATCTTGGAGGCGAATTTGTTATATAGATCGGCGAAAGTGAGGGCATTGGAGGACTTACCCTGGGTAGCGAGAAGGCGCTTGACGGACTCGGCAATGGCGGCGGCGTCAGGGGTGATGGACGGCGTCAATCGGCTGGAGAGAATGCGGATTGCGTAGCGGAGGGAGGCTTGGAAATCGGAGAAATTAGGGTTAGGGTTAGAGTCGGAGGTTTGAGAGAGTAAACGATGGACGAGTTGTTTAACTAGATCTAGGACTTGTTGCTGATCTTCTTCGTCCATTATTTCAGAGTCTGTGTGTGAGAGAGAGTTTCACTGTATTGGGATGGAAGAGGGTTTTGAGTTGGTGTGAGCGAGTGATGGTTTTTTCAATTTGATATTTTATATGGGCGGGGAAATTCTGTTTTATTGAATTTTCAAAACTGTGCTATAAAAATAAAAATAAGACTTTCTAAAAACGCTTTGCTGTTTCTTTTTTGATGAACGGCTTTGGTGTTTTTTTTTTTAACTAGTTTTTGGTGCATGGACATTGCACGTAGTAAATGTTTTTATAAAAAATTTACATAATTATCTTTAATTAATAAATAAATTATTATTTTTAAATAAACACAAATACAACATACAAAATTGTGGATTATAAAATATTTACATAAAGTTTTATCTTATTTTAAACAAATTCGGGTGTTTATATTTCAAATCTTTCATGAGAAATCTTTATGGAACATATAACTCAATGTTAAATTTATAAGCAATATTAGTATAAAGGGGAGGGCTCAACTTGCTCTAAAAATAATCTTTTTAAACTTATTATTTATACTCAATCTAGTATAAATAGGTTTTTAATTTAATTTTTATTTAATATGGAGCATAATTATCATTTATTATTGAATTCGTGTTTTATGTTTGCATTCAATGTAGAATTATTTCTTGTTGCAATTAATTTATTATTTTGATTTTCTACACGAACACAAGATAGTATTAGCAAATTTAGATTAAAAAACTAATAGTGTTTAAATTTTTAATGTCTTAGGTAATTAAGTAGGCGCACGGTAAGGGCACAACAACATCTATACCCAGTTATAATTTAGTATTCAAAAATCCTAATGAAATTTTAAAACTTTAAAATCAAAATCAAGATGGATAAAATTAAAGTTAAAAAAATAAAAGGACTAAATGAAAAATCATGATAATAGTATTATGAAATTTAGATTGAAAAATTAATGGTGCTGAAATTTCAAATGCCCCTAATAATTAAGGCCGCAATAAGATCCATATCCATGAGCATAAAACGTCTTGATCACACTTCGAATTCTCAAGTAATCGAATATTGGTGTTCCGTTGTAGGGTCTTCATATTTTTTAGCGAAACCTTCTTCCATCTTTTGTACTTTTCATTTGCAAACTTCCATTTTTCCGTATTAATCCTTCTAAATCTCTATATCGTACAATATCCGGTGTATATAAAAAAAATCTTTAGCTGTTATTAGTATAATACTTATAGCGATCCACCATTTCTAAAAAAATATAAAATACTTACAATGACAATTAACACCAAAATTCATAATCTACTAAAAAATAGTACTAGAAAATTCCATTCTTATTTATATGTAAAATATAAATTCTCACACATTCCATTTCACCTTTAAAATTAGTAATAACCATTGAGTTATATAATTCACAAAATCATATTGTACTATAAGCAACTAACCCTTCAAAACCTATTAGACAACAATGACATTAGCACATACTTTATATTCAAAATAAGAATCAATGGGTGTTTACATCAGCGACAGAAAGTGTCACGACCCATTCTTAGGACCATGATCGGCGTACGAGGTGAACCGTCTGTGAGAGTCCGGCTCATCTCGCATAAGTTTCATAGGATCATAAGCTCTATTCATTCATTTATTAAAACATTTGCGGAAAAACATATATAAGTATATGAAAATAATATTCAACATATATATAAATATCTCCATATATATTATATGAAAATATATACAAAGTGATCTAATAGCAAAACAGTGTATAAAAGTTAAATACACCTACAACATATCTGTATGGAGCATCTACAGCATCAGATGTAGCCCGACAAAAAGGACGTTGCTAACCAAGAATATCTCTATGTCTCACTGGGTGGGAGATGTCCGAAGGTTGTTGAGTCAAGTTAACACGTCATCATAGAAACAAGACAACATAGAGAAACAAAGGGGTCAACCCAGTGAGTGAAGGATAACATTCCAGATTGCCTCATATGTGCCTCACAAAAACTGGTTTGAAAACTATTTAAAAACTATCACATGAAGTATACAACAGGTATACACACACTATATGCATAGTATGATTTCCAGGAAAGACGTTTTTAAAACCTTTGCACCAAAAGTAAACACATACACTTTAGTAAAATACTATCTGTAGTATTTCATTTTCCTGAAAACATCATATACTTACCATGAGACCATAAAAATCGTGGTGTGGTCTATGTCACTCTCCCACCATATTATGATCGTGGTCATGCCATCGATCCATAATCCAATCATGTGTCATCGTCAGAACTACATGGCTACTGTCTACCTCGATAGCTAGGTTATCACATGCGATGGTATACCAAAGGCTACACACCCCGTAGCGAAGCTGTCCCACAATCAAAACATAATCAAAACCATGCATATATCATCGCCAAATCATGTAGAAAACATATATATCAATATATATATGTGTCATTCTTCAAAACAAATCTGTGAATATTATCCACATACTCTTTTTCATATAATTAACCAATCCATAGATTAGTCTGATTTCAAACATGTGTTATACACATCAAAAACAATATAAATTTCAGAGACACAGCCTATGTGTCTAAAGCTACCATTCACTCACCTGGATGTCCAAGCTCTGGGAATCCAAATCAAGCACCGCTGGTGAGTGGCTGTTGGTGCTGATAAGCACAAGATGCTGTAACAAATACAACATAAGAATCATTAAATATGATATTGTAATCGTACCCAAAATGTGTGCAATGTAATGCATAAGCAACCCTCAGAGATCGCTCAAAATCCCCCAAATTCTCCAAATTAATCAACTACAAAACGTCACAATTTGGTCCCTCGGAACCATTGTTTACTCGAGTTACCCAGAGCTAACTCGAGTTAACTGATGTCTGATTTACTCGAGTTAACCAATGAATAACTCGAGTAAATCATGCCTTACTTTACTCGAGTTAACCCAACTTAACTCTAGTAAATCATGTCCTATCTTACTCGAGTTATCCCAACATAACTCGAGTAAATCTGGACTTATCTTACTCGAGTTAACCAAACATAACTCGAGTAAACCACTTTCCCAGATTATCCAGCTTGGCCAATTACTCAAATCAACTGATAAAAATCATTCTTAAACCACTACATATACTTTAATCATCCTCCTAAACATGAATCTATACTACAATCCATCACAACAACACAAATTCTCACCAATTCACCCTGAACCCGAATTAAACCTAGAATCTAATATACATGATCATACATAAAACATGAGGAAAGAGAGGATTAGAGACCCAATCTTACCTCAAGAAACCCAAAGGAAATGCTGAGGAACAACTTGAGAGAGATTTGAGGCGTCTAAGAGGAGTGGATCGAAAGAAATGAAAACTTGAGGTCGGTTTTGGGTCTTTAAAGACGAAGAATACCGACTCGTCGTTCCCAGATAACTCGAGTTACTCAATGATATAACTCGAGTTATATGGACCTTTTCTAACTCGAGTTGCAATTATGGATAACTCGAGTTATATAAGGGTCACACAACTCGAGTTGCCTCTAACTCTAACTCGAGTTATCCAGTCTTCAGACTCATTACTTAAGGTTCCAAAACACAAATCCTACATGCTCATTAGCTTAATTAACTATCAATCTAAACTCACATTGCTATAGGGAATATAGCCGGAACAGACAGAATATTACACTAATCAATTCATCCACACAGAATTCTAGATCTGCCACCTCTACCCAATCACCACCAAAAATCTCAACAAAAATACACAATCAAAGTCGCTCAACAATAACAATTTTAAAAACAATTAAAAAATATGGACTAAATAACAATTTTACAACAAAATAATTAAACATTAAAAAAATAGAAGAATTAAAATACAGTAGCTAGGGTTTCCAAACACCCTAGTCGCCGCACATAGCTGTCACAACAAAAAAATTAAAGAAAGCTCATCTACTTCCTCCCACAGCCACTAATAGAGATCATGGATCTAGGATGACGACGGTGATCAAAAAAGGCGAAGAGGATGAGAGGATAGAGGCGGTGAAGGCAAAGCAGTGGAGGACAGTAGCAGAGTCGTCATCAACAGAGAACAGACGAGGTGAGACAAAGACGATGTTGCCTGCAACAGAAGAGAAAGAAATCATGGTGGACTGCTTGATCTCCCTCAAGCGACAAAGAAATCGTCGATGATGGCTAGCGCTTACGACGCAGTGGTCTGGCGAGAGGACAAAGGCGACGAGAAAGTAGAGAAAAGAAAGGAGGGGTGAGGGGATGCCGAAAGAAAGAGAATGTGAGAGAAGAGAGGCAGGAAATAAGGGAGGGGTGAGCAAAGAGGAGAGAGAGGAAGAGAGAGAAAATGAAAAGACAAAGAAAATTGAAAAAATATTCCGATAAATTGACTCTTATCTGATTAAATTTGGCATTTTTGGGAATCAAAGTTGAAAAAATGGCATACATTAAACTTAAACTAAAAAATGTGTTGTTTGAATAATTATGAAACTACAATTGGTTTTTGTCAAAATCTTAATTTTAATTAAGACACCCAGCATAATTAACTCTATTTTTGCACCTTCACTGATGTAAAAGATATGAAACTAAATTCCCGACTTTTAAAATACTAGAGAAGAAGATGTCAAGACCCATAGTCGAGCCCGTGACCGGCGTACGAGGCAGACTGTCTATGGGAGCCCGATCCATCCCGCACAAGCCTCTGTGATCAGATATACTACCCGACTTATCAAATTATTTATTTAAAATATTTATAAAAGCATTTATAAATAAAGTAAATCATATATATATATATACATATATAGTATATCAAAAATATCAGTGAATACGAAATCATCAGAGTAAACCCCAAAATACAAAAGTGAAGCCCAGTATCCCAACAGTAACTCGATGTGGAGCTCTATGACATAGCAAAGTAGAGTCTCGAATGAGGGCACTCACAATAGCCAAAAGTGCCTCATTAGGTCCGATGTACAGATCAGTTGTTGAGCGTCCAAAAGATGTCACCCACGAACAAAGGTGTAACATTGACAACAGAAGAAAAATGGGTAAGATTCCCTAGTGAGGAAACAGCACGTCAGACCGCCTCGTACGTGCCTCACAAAGACTGGTTTGAAAACCACCTTTCAAAATATCACACACACACACACACACACACATATATATATATATAGTATACACACTATATACATAGTATATTTTTCGAAATTCTTTTTACCAAAACGTTGGGATTCATATCATACAACATGCATTCAGACAATATATACGTATATTTAAGTATTCATAGTACGAGACCAGTATCAATATCAATATAGCAGTGTGGACTCCGCCACTCGATAGCTCAATAAACGTGTGTATCTAGCCGGATGCACGGTCATCCTATTACCCCGATAACTAGGGCCTTGACAAAGCATTGGTATACCAAAGGCTGCGTACCCTGTAGCCGGGTGTCCCCATATTCTGTCTGATACATACATAGTATTTCACATACAATCATGCATTATCTTTTCCTTTATTCCATTATTTACAAAATGCTCTTGTATATATATACCCATATATACTTTAGATTTTCCATATCAAAATATTGGTTAATAATAATCACATACCCAGATTATTAATTAACCTAATACTTATTAGTTAATTTATGTCATAGCCAGACATATCAAAAATAGCATACTTAATTTTGAAGACACAGCTTATGTGTCTGACGCTGCTATTTCACTCACCTGGTATCCAAAGCCGTGGATCCAGTCAAATATCACTCGTGGGTGGATGCTCCTGCTGGCAGGTACACTGAGCTGTACAGATACAGTCATAGAAAATATCAATATATGGTACTCTGGCGGTACCGATGCATGTATGCAAATGCAAATGCTGACTAGTTCTCGATTGCATCGAGAACTTATACCAAAATACCCAAACTCTCATTTCAATCTATAATCGATCAATCAAACACTCATATTGGCTGCAATCAGCCTCTCAAGCAAGGATCTAACCTCAGATTCTACAAACAACTTCAAAATCATCAAGAATAAAAATCCCCAAATTCAGATTCTTGACCCACTCGACAAAAATCGTCAAATCTTGACACCCAACGTCAAATCTATGTATTTCTAGCACCTATCTATCATAATTTATCAGATACAACTCCAGATCTGATGAGAAATCTACCAAAATCCAGAACCCTAGATCGGATCAAACCCATTTCATTCAACCACAAAATCCTTGGAAATCGAAGCTAAAATCCTGTGGTTACAACCTTAACCAAGCTTAATCTACCTATATTTAACTTCCTTTACAACAGAAAAGGAAGATCTGAACAAAACCCCAAAATCCGTTCAAAATCCTAGATGAACAAATATGAGGTGAGATGACGGAAAGAAGAGATCAAAGGATGATTCTTACCGTCAGAATCGCAATGAAAGTGCTGAAGAGTGATTGCAAGTGCAGAGGAGTAGTTGAGAGAGTGATTTCGGTGGTTGAGATGAGTTATGATAGAAGAGCCGTAGGTGGGTGTATTTATAGGCCCTTGGAACTGAAACGTGGAATTTCATTTAATGCCCGCATAAAAGGCCCATCTACGTGCGTTGACCCTTCCTCTACGCACGTTGACCAAGTACTGCATGCATAGACGAAACTCCTGTATGCGTAGACGGTAGATCTGACGACCTTTCCCTTACGGATCTAGGATCAACGTGCACACCACCTAGTGCTCTACACGTAGATCACCATGCTCACCACGGTTCCAAGTCCAAATCACGTCCAACGTCGGACATCTCCAACGCACACAGATATGCATAGGCACATTCACGGTCTGGATCAGACATCCATCTATGCACGTAGTACAATCACCTACGCACATAGACGACATCCTGACCTCAATCTATGCACGTAGAACACTCCTTAACGCACACAGATGACCTGCTATGTGCTTTGCACACACAAACTACCTCCAAACATTATCGATCAAAGTTTAACACCTCAAAGCCCCGAATTTCCCTAAAGGCTTGATTGAATACTATCAAATTTCGGTCAAAATGAACGAGATATTACATACTCCCCTTCAAAAGAAAATTTTCCCGAATTTTCAATCACTAAGTCAGAGTTAACTGCACTAATACCACCTTTGGTATCAGAGTACACTACTACTCTAAACATACGAATTTAGGCCTCTAAAAGAAAACAAACTAGGTAATCCTCTCATTAGACACCGAGTCCAAAAACCCCGAAGTAATCCCAGCCTCAGGCTCCCATAGTCATATACTCGAGTATCTAACTCACTCGATCCCAATATGGAAAATGGTCAGAGTATACAGAATAATAATGCATGAATAGAGATAGAGACAGAAACGTACTAACCTACGAATCTACAGAGCCAAAGAGGTGTGGATATCTACGCCGCAACTTGTACTCGACCTCCTAAGTAGCCTCCTCTATAGAATGGTGCCTCCAAATCAGCTTCACCAAAACAATCTCTTTGTTTCAAAGTCTCTTGACCTGACGGTCAACAATTCGGACTGGAGTCTCATCATAAGACAAGTTGGGTCTGACCTCGACCGACTGTGGTGCCAGAACATGCGATGGATTAGATACATACTTCCGCAAAAGCGATATGTGGAACACCGGATTAACAGAAGCAAACTGGGGCGGCAGTGCCAACTCATAAGCCACGACCTCAACTCGACCAATGACCTCAAATGGACCGATGTATCTTGGGCTCAACTTGCCCTTCTTCCTAAATATCATACTGCCCTTCATCGGCGATACTTTGAGAAATACATGGTCACCAACCGCAAACTCCAAATGTTTACGCTTTGGATCAACATAACTCTTCTCATGACTATGAGCAGTCTGGATCCTCTGTTGGATCAACTTGACTTTCTCAATAGTCTCTAAGATAAGATCTGGCCTCAGTGGCTCCCTCTCATCGGCTTCTACCTAACACAGTGGAGATCTACACTTTCGGCCATACAACGCTTCTTTTGGTGCCATCCCAATACTCGAATGTTACGAGTTGTTGTATGCAAACTCCACTAGAGGTAAATGAGAATCCCAACTCCATGCAAAATCCACAGCACACACTAGCCTCAGTGGCTCCCTCTCACCGGCTTCTACCCATCAGTCTGCGGGTGAAATCGGTACTGAAACCCAATCAGTACCTAACTCTTCTTGCAGTTTACTCCAAAATTATGAAGTAAACTTAGGTCCTCTATCAGACACGATAGAAACTGGCACACCATACAGACATACAATCTTGTCAACATATATATTCGCTAGGCGTGCCGCTCCATATGTCATCTTAATAAGGAGAAAATGTGCTGACTTGGTCAATCGATCAACGATGACCCAAATGGAATCATACCCCGAAGATATCCTCAGTAGCCCAACTACAAAATCCATGATGATATGATCCCACTTCCACTCTGGAAGGGGTAACTGCTGCATCAACCCAGAAGGACGTTGATGCTCAAACTTTACTTGCTGACACGTCAAGCATCAGCTAACGAACTCAGCTATATCCTTCTTCATCCCTGGCCACCAGTAGGACTCTCGAAGATCTCGATACATCTTAACGTACCCTGGGTGAACATAATATGTGGAGTTGTGACCCTCGGTAATAATCTCCTCGCGTAACCCATTAGAAGATGGTATGTACAATCTCAGTCCAAACCAAAGGACTCCAGAATCATCCACACTGAACCCTGGTACACCAGATGATTTAACTTTATCGATTCTATTATGTATCTCAGAATCCTCCTTTTGAGCGTCTTCGGATCCGATCTAGCAAAATAGATCTCGCCTCTACATGGCCAAGCAAAGCACCTGAATCATCAAACTGTAACTCAATTCCAGACTCCATCGGACGTTGCCATTCAGACACTGCAAAATGTCTTTCCACAGAGATATGATCTAAGCTACCCACTGACTTCCTACTCAAAGCATCAATTACGACGTTAGCCTTACCAGGATGATATGATATAGCGCAATCATAATCCTTTAGCAACTCTAGCCACCGTCTCTGCCTCAGATTCATGTCTCTTTGCCCGAAAATGTACTTTAGACTCTTATGATCCATAAAGATCTCAAAAGTCTCTCTGTACAGATAATACCTCCAGATCTTGAGTGCGAACACCACTGCCGCTAACTCCAAGTAATGCATCGGGTAATTCTGTTCATGCCTCTTAAGTTGTCTCGCTGCATATGCAATTACTTTACTATGTTGCATCAATGCATAACCTAGGCCAACTCTCGATGCATCACAATACACCATAAATCCTCCAGAACCCAACGATAGCACCAACACTGGCGCACTCGTCAAATACATTTTTAGTTTCTAGAACGCATCATCACACTTAGCAGACCATACAAATTTAACTCCCTTTTATGTCAACCGTGTAATAGGAGCTGCAATCCTCGAGAAATCTTGAATAAACCTCCTATCATACCCAGCTAACTCAAGGAAACTCTGAATATCTGTAGCGGTCTTAGGTCTCTCCCAATGGAGTACTGCCTCCACTTTCTTAGGATCTACCATAATGCCCTCTCTCGACACTACGTGTCCCAATAATGCCACTTGTTCGAGCCATAACTCGAACTTTGAGAACTTAGCATACAACTGATGCTCTCTCAAAGTCTGCAAGATTGACCTCAAGTGGTCCTTATGCTCCTCCTTACTCCTCGAGTATATCAGAATGTCATCAATGAAGACAATCACGAACCAATCCAAATACGGTCTGAACACTCTGTTTATCAAATTCATAAATGCCGCTGGTGCATTAGTCAAACCAAAAGACATCACCAGGAATTCATAGTGACCATATCTAGTCCGAAATGCTATTTTAGGAATGTCCTCACCTCTAATCCTCAACTGACGATATCCGAACCTCAAGTCGAACTTAGAAAACTATTGTGCACCCTGCAATTGGTCGAACAGATCATCTATCCTCGGAAGTGGATATCGATTTTTCACCGTTACCTTATTCAACTGTTGGTAGTCGATGCACATACGAATGCTCCTATCCTTCTTCTTTACAAACAAGACCAGCGCACCCCAAGGTGAAACGCTCGATCGAACAAACTCATTGTCTAACAAATCTCTCAGCTGAGTCTCCAACTCCTTCAACTCAGCTGGCGCCATCCAATACGGTGGAATCGATATTCGATCAGTACCAGGCTGTACCTCTATGGCAAACTCAATTTCCCGATCAGGCGAAAGTCCTGGTAATTTCTCAAAAAATACGTCAGAGAAGTCTCATACCACAGGTACGTCTCCAACTCTTAACTCTGATCTCTCTGACTCAGTCAAAACGAAAGCTAGATACTCCTCACATCCTCGACGAATCATCTTTTTGGCTTTGATACAATGCTGTTTCACTCACCCTGATAACAGAACTCAGTCTGACTAGGTGGTCAAAAATATACTCTCTTAGCAAAACAATACAGGGTCGCATGCCAGTGGAAAAGCCAATCCATGCCTAATATGACGTTAAACTCTCCCACGTCTAGCAAAATGAGATCAGCCTTCAACTCATGCTCATCTATGGCAATCACACAACTTTGGACCCCAGATTCAGTCAACATCTTGCTACCCAGAGGTGATGAAACCTCTAATAGCCTATCCAACTGATGCAACACTAACTCGACCCGTTCAATAAACGGTGGGGTGATGAATGAATGCGATGCTCCAGTATCAAATAAGACATATGCAGGAGTACCAGATATAGAAAGTGTACCAATAACTGCGACATTGGAGGTCTGAGCCTCTTGATGGCTGAGATGGTATACCCGAGCATGCCCTTTGAAGCACTGATCTAGGCTGCCCGGCCTCTACCACTGCCCTGACCACCCTGACTCTGGCTCCCGGAGCCCCTACCAACTCCTCTGCCTTCACTGGTACTCGATATCCCTGAGCCTCCTGCAATAGACTGTCCTGCTTGAGCATCGGTACCCCATTTCATCGAACACTCTACTACCTTGTGACCCGACTGTCTACAATGGAAACAGCTGCCTGTAGCTATGTGACATAATCCTGCGTGCCTCTTCTTGCATATCACACAGGACAAAATCGTACTCCTAGAGCTCTGTCCCCCACTCAGCCCAACTGGTTGTACCACGTTGTGGCTTTGAGTGCTCTGAGATCTCTGTCCTTTAAATGAATGTCGGCGTCCCTGCTCCAATTGAGATCTTTGATCACAGCCATGCTGGCCTCCAAATACACCCTCTGTCTTAGCCCTCTTGGACTCTCTCGGATGTCTCTCATCCATATACTCCATCCCTCTGGCAGACTCAACCATTTGCCTAACAGTGGTCAATCCCAGGGTCGTCACTACTCTGCTGATCATGGGTCGTAACCCATCCAGGAATTTCCTAGCCAACGCCTCCTCTCCCTGAATCTGGGAAGGCGCGTATCTACTCAAGTCCTTAAACTTATCCTCATATTCTGTCACCGACATACTCAACCTTTAACAGAAATCAGTGAACTCATTCGCCTTCTTGTCCCGAATGCTCCAGGGAAGGACAAAAGAAATGAGCTCCTCCTTAAATTTGGCCCAACTGAAACCCTTTCGAGCCTCAAGGCTCCTCAACCATTTAGCTGCTCAACCACTCAGGAGAAATGCCCCGAGTCTGACCCTACTGGCATCATCAGTAATGTTCCGAGCCTCAAAACGATGCTCCACCTCCAAAAAGAAGTCATAGGGATCCTCCCCCATCACACCAGAGAATCTAGGAGGTTGTAACTTCATGAACCTATCCAATATATCATTCTCCTTTTCCTGTGGTGCAACCACAAGAGCATCAACTGCGGCCTCCTTTGGCGGTCGCGGCTGAGCTGGTGGCACTACTGGCAGAACTACAGCTTCCCCAACTGACAGAACTGGCTGATCAATTGCTGGTTGATCAACTGCCGGCTGACCCGACTGAGCTATCTCTATCCGCTCGAGAACTCTAGTCATACGCTCAACATCTCCATTTGAGCGGTAATAAGCTGTTGGAGCTGAAACTGCTGATGAGGTACTGGCGTTGTGGCCTCTGGCGCACTATGTGAATCATGCGGATCCACAACAACGTGAGCAACAGGCTCAACAGGCACTCGTCTAGGTCTACCTCGACCTCTACTTCTACCACATGCCATATCTATAAATACAGACAAACATAACATTTATGCAAATGTTAGCATGCTACATGATCGCCACAGTACCAGACAGATATCAGAAGGGTATACAGAAGCAATTGGACTGACTCGATCAAAGATATCTATGCTCCACACCGATCCCAAATATACAAATTATACGAAACCTAGGCTCTCTGATACCACCTTTGGTATCAAAGTGCACAATTATCCTAGATTTACGAAACCTTGGCTCTGATACCACCTTTGTCACTACCCATAGTCGGGCCCATGATCGGCGTACGAGGCAGACTGTCTGTGGAAGCCCGATCCATCCCGCACAAGCCTATGTGATTAGATATTCTATCCGACTTATCAAATTATTTATTTAAAATATTTATAAAAGCATTTATAAATGAAGTAAATCATATATATATATATACACACACATATACAATCTATCAAAAATATCAGTGAATACAAAATCATCAGAGTAAACCCCAAAATACAAAAGTGCAGCCCAATATCCCAACAGTAACCCCATGTGGAGCTCTATGACATAGCAAAGTAGAGTCCCGAACGAGGGCACTCACAATAGCCAAAAGCGCCTCACTAGGTCTGATGTACGTATCAGATGTTGAGTGTCCAAAAGATGTCACCTGCAAACAAAAGTATAATATGGACAAGAGAAGAAAAAGGGGTAAGATTCTCTAGTGAGGAAACAATACGTCAGACAGTCTCGTATGTGCCTCACAAAGACTGGTTTGAAAACCACCTTTCAAAATATCGCACACGTATATATATACCATATAGTATACACACTATATACATAGTATATTTTTTGAAATTCTTTTTACCAAAAAGTTGGCATTCATA
The DNA here is from genome assembly GCA_948243855.1 of Flueggea neowawraea. Classification (NCBI taxonomy): domain Eukaryota; kingdom Viridiplantae; phylum Streptophyta; class Magnoliopsida; order Malpighiales; family Phyllanthaceae; genus Flueggea; species Flueggea neowawraea. The sequence goes on from CAODLS010360364.1 coordinate 14,129, forward strand.
TCATACAACATGCATTCAGACAATATATACGTATATTTAAGGATTCATAGTACGTGACCAGTATCAATATAAATATTGCAGTGTGGACTCCGCCACCTTACTGCTTAATAAACGCCTGTATCTGGCCGGATACACGATCATCCCATTACCCTGATAACTAGGGCCTTGACAAAGCATTGGTATACCAAAGGCTACGTACCCTGTAGCCGGGTGTCCCCATATTCTGTGTGATACATACATAGTATTTTAAATACAATCATGCAATATCTTTTCCTTTATTTCATTATTTACAAAATGCTCTTGTATATATATACCCATATATGCTTTAGATTTTCCATATCAAAATGTTGGTTATTAATAATCATATACCCAGATTATTAATTAACCCAATACTTATTAGTCAATTTATGTCATAGCTAGACATATCAAAAATAGCATACTTAATTTTGAAGACACAACCTATGTGTCTAAATCTGCTATTTCACTCATTTGGTACCCAAAGTCGTGGATCCAGTCAAATATTGCTCGTGGATGGCTGCTCCTGCTGGCAGGCATACTAAGCTATACAGATACAGTCATAACAAATATCAATATGTGGTACTGTGGTGGTACCTGTAATATCCCGCTTATTTTAGTCGGAATCTAGTAGTATTCTGAAGTGATTTTGAGTTGGGATGTTGACCTTTGAGTTTGAAGGTTGTGTTCCATGTGTTGTGCACGTTAGTAGTCATCTATGTGCTTAGTACAGGGTACTGTACACGTAGTAGAGGCCTAAACATTGACCGTGAATGTGCGTTGAGTGCAACGTACACAGGAGGTCATCTATGTGCACAATACGGAGTACTATGCACGTAGACGGGGATGAGTCGGCCGAGAGCTTTGCTTGGTCTGTGTGCGTGGTATGGGTTATTGTGCACGTTTTTCGTCCTTTGGGTGTGACCCGTGAGCACGCTGAGGCCTTTTACGCACACAGCAGAGGGT
>CAODLS010360453.1:0-14436 GCA_948243855.1 Flueggea neowawraea
CCTATATTCACCATTAGAGAGTGTTTGCTTTAGTGCTAGCACACCTCAAATCATTCTAATATAGATCTATTGTGTGTGAAGCAGAGATATTAGTCTTAAGGCTAAGGTTATTACAAAGCTTGGAGCAAATCTAAGAAGTAATGTTTTGTCCTTGGCAAAGGTGAACTAGGGCTCTTAGTGAATAATAAAATCTAATTCGACACTCATCATGTAAGTAAAGATTTGATCTTTATTTAATCAATCAATCTTGGTTTGTTATTAGAGTGATTAGATGAATTGTTTTTGTTATTCCGCCTATGTTTTCATGCTAAAAATCCAACAATATCTTAGATTGACCACCTAGGTTGTAGTTTTAGCAAACCCAATTGAAGAATCGAGAGATGTAGGTTGGTGAGGCTACAAGCAATGAATTTGTGTGTGTTAAGATAGAAATATTCAATGCCCACAAAGTGTTCAATGAAATTACTGGGACTCTTAATGACCCTAATCTGATTAAGTGATGCTGAGAGGACCCTCTTACTAAATATAAGGTTTATTGACCTTGAGATAGGCTTTAAACTAGTGGTGTGGAGAGAATACCCAATCCTTATCCTTTCATTAGTCTAGTAAAATAGGATTCCCTAGCTGAAATCTTGAAACCCCAACGCTTTTCCTTTTTGAATTTCACACTTTTATACATAGTTTTCATTCCTTGGTCGGCGTTTTATTTCATTTCTTCCAAAAATTTCAATAACCAAACATGACTTGCAATGATGGGCTTTCAAAGCATAGGCAAACACTTTTGGATACTACTTCTGATGGGTACTTTATAGATAAGATTGTAGAGGAAGTGTATGATTTCTATGAGATGTTGGCTACCAACTCACAACAAAAAGCTGTGAAGGGAAGAAGGGTTGGAGTACTTGAGGTAATCACTTCCAATTCTTCCAATTTGGGTTCCAAATTTGATGGTCTTTCAAGGAAGATAAACAAGTTGCTTAATGATAATGCCATGGTTAAATAGCAATGTGCTTTTTGCGGTATGTTTGGACACAATAAGATGACTTATGGGGTGACCCAAGGTGTGGATGTATGTGTCTATAGGAGTCTGGTCCGTCTCGCACAAGCCTCAAAGATCATAACATACTACCCAATTTAAAATGTTCAACGAAAACATTTATCGTTTAAAATATAAGTAGTAAAATAAATATCATTACTCAAATAATGAATAATAAAAAATATATCATGAGTATCAAATACAAATGGCAAAACTCGTAACCCAACATTATCCTGATGTGGAGCTCTAACAAAAAAAAGAAGAGCCCAGACAAAAGGACATTTCTAACCAAAGACACCTCATTGGTAGTTAAGATGCAGAACAAATGCCGAAGGCAAAAATTGTAGACATAAGATAGAGGAAATCAAGTAGACAGAGAAATAAGGGGGGTCATGTCCAGTGAGGAATAACAATCCAGATCGCCTCATACGTGTCTCACAAAGACTGTTTTAAAAACAGTTCGAAAATACTACAAGAACATATATATATATATAAGTATGTATATGTATATATATACACACTATATAAATAATAGTGTTTCAAAAATTCATTTCAACAGGCATGTAGTCTTAAAATCCTTTTTCTGACTCAAACCAAAGTTTCTACGTCAAAATTAATATAAAATACATGGGACTAAAACAAAACTATGCATCCAACACTAATACAAAGTGATGTGGACTCTACCACCATCCATAACAAATCATGTGTTGGATCAGAATACATGGCTACCGACAACCCTGGTAGCTAGGCTTTCTCAAAGCATTGGTATACCAAATGCCACATTTCCCCCCCCCCATAACAGAGGATTCCCATATCAAAATCAAAACACACTAATGCATAGTATGAAATCAAAGACATGTATAGCAACATCAAAATCAAATTAGATATATAATATGTACATATATCATTTCAAAATGTAATCCTGATTAAACATATAACCAATTTATTATTAGTCAATCCTTAGATTAGTTCAATTTCAAATATGTGTCATACACAACAAAAATATATACAGTTTTGAGACACGGTCAATGTGTCTGAAGCTGTTATTCACTCACCTGGAAATCCAAGCATAATCAACAATCAAGCCCCACTCGACGGTGGCTTATCTCGCTGACAGGAACATGAAGTTGAACATGTACAACAAAATATATCAAAATGTGGTATTGTGGCAATACCAAATGCATGCTATGCAAATGTAAATGCAGACTCTCAAGTGGCCAAAAATCCACATACGAATGATAATCTATCACTTTGGATCCAAAACCAAAATCTATGTAAAATTACAGTTTTGTCTCCGACTAATGTAAAATTATGTTTTAGTCTTCGAGACTTGACAAATTCAAGAATAGTCTTCAAACTATTCTAGAATAGTTAACTAACTTTTCCAAACATTCAGAATCCTTAAAAGAGTCCCCAAACTCTCAGAAATTGTGAGATAAGCAATTTACAGCTTTTGTCCCTCAAAACCTTGGCTCACTCGAGTAAACCCAAGGCTCACTCGAGTAACAGCCTGACTCACTTGAGTAAGTCATGGTCTTACTCGAGTGAAGCCTACCCTGTCTTACTTGAGTAAGACACTGCCCAGAATTTCTCAAATTCAACTAACTCTTGATTCAAAATCATTCTGAAACACCCACATTGTCTATACACAACCTTCAGAACAGTAATCTACAATCCAATCCAACAAAACAAATCAGAATCACTCAAAATCAACTCAACCTGAAATGATTCAAACCCATTTGTGAATCACTTTGATTCTAATGATTTCAAGCTAAACTTAGATGATTCTACACTCCCAAAGTTTTGATTGTACTATTCCTAACACTGTTTCAACCAGAAACATCCTGAATCAACCCAAATCCAAAACCCTAGTTTATCTCATCACTCCCCAAAATTCCTAACAAATCCATCCATTCAATGATAAAATGGAAGAAAAATGAGGGAGGGAAGAGTGTTCTTACCTTATGGAATCGATTGGAGACAAGGAAAAGTACTGAAAGATGAAAAGAGATGAATCTCCAAATAATTGGAGGAGTAAATGATGAAGAGAAGTCGGGTGGGGGTATTAAATAGGCCAAGACGGCGAAACTCACAGTTTTACCAAGTACCTGAGTTGTCTCAGTACTTACTACAGTAACTCAGGGTATTACTCGAGTAAGTCTTGCTTCAAAGAAAATTCTAGCCCCGCTCACTCGAGTAAGTCCCTGCTCTGGACAAAAATGAAGCATGAACCCACTCGAGTGAGACTAGCCGTCACTCACATAATCAAACCCTCGATTACTCTAGTAGCACAAAGTTCCACTCGAGTAATTCAAGACCAGAGGTTCCAATCAACTCATTTACTCACGTTCATTCGAGTAACTCCAAGCTTACTCAACAACAAGACTTTATCTAATAGCACCAACATCCCAACAACATCTCTGAACACCAAGGATCGGATCGAAGATGAATGAAAAGCTACAGATACCTAGCCAAAACAAGCTGGGTATTACAATATGTATGGAGGAAGTAAATTGTACTGGAGGATACGATAGACCCCAACCAAGAAATGATCCTTATTCCAGCACGTATAACTCGGGGTGGAATAATCATCCTTACTTATCTTAGAAGGACCCCAACACCAATACCCAACCTAGACGTGTAGAACTACCCAGTTTCTAACCAAGACCCTCCTTTCAACCAAGCCATCACCAAGCCCAACCTCCAGCCCAACAAGCCAACCAAGATAAGAAGCCATCTTTGGAGGACATATTTATGCAATGTATAAGGAAGATGGAGGCCAAGCTAGACCAACTTGTTCAAACTCAATAAGCCACCATCCAAAATCTTGAGAGGCAAGTGGGGCAATTAGCCAAGGCTATTTTGAAAAGGCAAGGGAAATTGCCTAGTTCATAGGAGGTCAACCTTAAACAAGCTATGACCATTACTTTAAGAAGCGGAAAGGAACTTGATGAACCCAAGGTTGTGGGAAAACTAATAAGGACAAAGGCATGAAGACTTTAGTGGAGGAGAAACCAAATGACAAAGAAAAGAGTTGTAATATCCCGTTCGATCCATTCCACTTTGATCTTGGTCGTTTAGAGTTTTGACTGGGTGATCAACAGTTTTTATTGGGGTTACTCGAATTATCAAGTAGGTGTAACTAGAGTAAGATGAACCATGGATAACTCGAGTGAGATTTTTGTGTAACTCGAGTAAGGCACTGGTTGAATAACTGGAGTTAGATGTTTGGTAACTCGAGTTAATCGTGTTAAGCAGAAACGGTGCATCTTGACTTCTCTTCGTCTTTAAAACACCCAACCGACCCTCACTCCTCATAAGTCATCAAGTTTGAGCTCTCAACTACTCTTATTGTTTCTCATTGGATTCTTAGCATTTATTGAGGTAAGATTGACTCTCCATTGCTCCTATTTCATCATTGTTCATGCATCAAGGTTGCATTCTTTATTTTAGGCCAAATTTCTTTATGGGTTTCGATTTTGAGTAAGTTTATGTGGAGATAAGCGATTAGAGATGTTTAATCATGTTAGTTAGAGGCTAGAAACTCTTAGGATAAACTTTGAATCATGAGATTTGAGGTAGTTCTTAGATGAACTAGGGTTTGAAAGGAAATTGGTGATTTTCGTGATGAATCTGAGTTCCTTTGGTGTTTTTTAGCTTGGATTCGTGTTCAGAGGGTTGATTAGACACAATTTGGGTGTTTGGTATTGATTTTTATCTGTTAAATCAGAGTAGATCGAATTTGAAAAATTCTGGGAAAGTACCTAACTCGAGTAAGCCATTCGGCTAATTTGAGTAAGTCACATAGTGTATAACTCGAGTTAGCCCTTGCTCTAACTCGAGTAAGTGAAGCACTGTATAACTCGAGTTAGCTGAAGATGCAACTTGAGTTAGCCATAGGTCTAAGGGACCAAAATGTGTAATTTTGACACTTTGCAATTTATAAGAGTTTGAGAACTCTTTTGAGGATTCTGACTGTTGGAAAAACCAAGTGAGATAATTTCAGATGTTTTGGGGACTGATCCATAATTTTTTGAAGTTCAGGAACCAAATTATAATTTTACATCGTTGTCAGATTTCAATAATAATTATTTCTTATTGTTTGAGGATAACTTTCGGGTGTCATTTAAGCATCTAACTCTACATATGCATTGGCATGTATTTCAGTGCAGCCACAGTACCGTACCAATATTCCATTGATTGTTTATGATACATGTTGATCGGCTTCTAGCAAGCATAGTAGAATCAATATAGTTTTACTTGGAAGTATTCCAAGAATATCGAACCCAAAGGAACGAGTACTAAATGTGATCAATTCTTAAAAAAAAAAAGCAATAAATAACATGGTTTGGTTTTGGGGTTTTTGGAAAATAAAGCAAGCAATTGACAATAAAGACGATTAACAACTAATGACTAAAGCATTAGGACTATCGAGATTTCAACTAAAGACTCCTATTTGCTATTAATGAATTGGGTTCGAGAATGAGTGTTCTCTCCACCAAGCTAGCCTAAAACCTCTCTCAAGGTCATTTAGGCCATAGCTACATTTAGTAAAAGGGTCCTCTCGACCTCAATTAGTTAAACTAGGTTCATTAAGCAATTGGGAAATTTCATCGAATACCTTATAGGTCTAGGTATATCTCTATCCTAAACCACACAAGTTTAATGCAAGTTGACCTCTCCTAGCCTTCATCTTTCAATCCATCAACTATGATTATCTAAACTACCATCAAGGTGATAAATCTCAACAATGGTTAATTAAAACAAGCCATCACGTCAATTGCAATGGGCAAACATCAAATTAATAACTAAATCACAAGACCCATTTATCAATCATCAAATATTGAACATAAAGCACAATACCCATTCATTAATAAGAAAATATTCATCAATAGCTTACATCTCTAAATCCTAACAAGAGATTTAAGCTACCATAATTAAAAAAATACAATAAAACAATAAAAGCAAACATAAAACATCATATTCAAATACTAATGTGAAGAAATAGAGGAAGAGTTCATGTGAAAAAGCCTCCTCAAGTTGCCTTCAAGAGTTTCTCCACTTTCAAGCTCCCCCTTTTGTTCTTGCACAAAACCCTAGAAAGCTCTATCTAAAAATTGAAATGACAAAGAGAATGATTATAGGAGCCACCAAGAATGCCTAAAAGAGCAAGTTTAAGCATTATTTATAGCTCTTTACATGACCTCAAAACCCTACAACTATTGTCTCAAAAATGTCCCAAACGATGCCTTTGGTCCCCACAATTTTGGAGTCTTCCATCACATGATTTTTTTTCTTCACTAGTGCGCGTCACTGCCGTGACACTATTCATCACGGCCGTGATGATTTTTGGCAATAAACAATATCCATGAACAATACTCGTAAACAGTAAAAGTGAACAGTACCGTGAACAGTCACGATCGTCAATGAACAGTATCACGCCATGAACATTACTGCTTCTCCATTTATTGCTCAACTTTGGTGACTTCGACTTGTGTACATTTTTGCCACATTTTGCTCCTCATTTATTTCCACCTCTTTTGCACTATTGAATCATCAAATCTTCATGCCTTTTCTCACATTTTTAATCCAAATTCAAGCAATTCAAATCAAACCTACAAAATACAATAATTATATAAATACCATAATAAATGTTCAATTGTATAACCAAAATGCTAGAAATCTTTGCCAATTATATATGCAATTTTAGCATACATCACATGCATTGTTCCTGGTTATTCTTATAGCTTTTTGTTCCTGTTAGTGTGATTAGCCGCCAGCTAGTGATGCCTAACAGATTGCTTGGACATACAGGCTAGTGGATGACAGTTTCAGACACACAGTCTGTGTCTTTGAGCTATATATATTGTTTTTTATGTGTTCAGATTATATTTCTAAAATTGGACTAATCTAAGAATTGATTAATTTAATAACCTGATTATATGTTTATTAATCAGCTTACCATTTTTGAATTGATATATAAGTATTATATATCCTTTACTGTTTTCGATATGCTTTTATTGCATTATTACTGTTTTTGGATTTAAAGTTATATATATACTTGATACGGGACACCTGTGTTACGTGGGATAAACCTAGCCTTTGGTATATCAATGCGCATTTTATAGCCCAGTTACCAGGATTGGTGGTAACCGTGTGTCCGGCCAGATACACATACTTTTCGATTGATGGTAGAGTCCACAATCATCATTGTTACTATTATTGTTATTGATATAGTTCCCTATCACCAGTATTATGTTATTGTTACCGATTTTATTGCAAAGATTTTCTTGCATGATGTTTGTTTTGATTGCGAACGTTTGTGAAATGGTTTTCAAAGCTATTACACATATAGCGTGCATATAATTATGTATATAATTATATTTATCTATACTTGCATGTGGTGCTTTCTAACTGTTTTGAAAATAGTCTTTGTGAGGCACGTATGAGGCGATCTGGAGTGTTTTCCCTCATTGTGTTTGACCCCCGTTTGCTCTCTGTCTATGTTTATTCATATCTTTCAGGTAGACAGTTTTTTTGCTATGGCAACTACACTGCTTGGACACCCGTGAGGCGTCTCTTGGTTAGTGCCGCCCTTTTGTTCGGGCTCTATTGTTTCTGGTATTGAGTTTCACACTGGGATGTTCTTGGGTTACTAGGTTCCCTTTTTTGTATTTTGATACATTTATACTAATTTCAGTTACTGGTATTATTTTGATATATTTATCTATATATCTTTGATTTATATAAACCCATTTTATATTACTTATGTTTTAATTATTAATGTTTTTAATAATTGCTTAAGTCGGGTAGTGTTTCTGATCTTTGAGGCTTGTGCGAGACGAGCCGGGCTATCATAGATGGTTTGCCTCATACACTGGTCATAGTCCGAGAATGGGTCGGGACAGAAAGACTCATTCTCATTATGATTCCTGAGTACATTCTTTCCATACCAAATGTCTCAATAAATTGGAAAGACCCATTCCAATTCATGTGTACATTTTCCCATACCAAACGGCTTCTAAGTAAAGATAAATATTCTTATGTCATCTTCTATGTTTTATTTTTTACCATGGCTCTTCTCATTTCGATTCCATTTTCATCATTGTATATTCTTCTTCGATCCCCACTGGTCATAACGTCAATTTGAAGCCTGCCGAGAAAAAAATGAAATTTCATTACACAACAGAGACTTGATGACAATTTAGAAATAAAAAGGTTCTAAAAATTAAATAAACAATACTAAAAAATTAACTGCGCACAAAAATTTAGTGAATTCTTGAATTTTCTTATATATGATGCTACTTCACTCTCTGCAAAATATCTTTAATAGTCAAATGAAATGCAAACAACTCATATAATAAAGGCTTAACATCTATTTCTAATTATGTAGATACTACTATAATTTAATTGAAAGAAAAAATGGTGGTAATGGAAGTGTGGAAGGGAAAAGGGCAATTAGATGAACAATTGAAATAGTGAACAATATTTTAGGGCGGAGAGTATTTGTTTGTATGGGTGAATTAATTGGGCCAAGAATGTGGTCATAACAGTGGCCGAAGATACGGAAGGGGCATTAAAATAGAAGGGGTGAATTAATTAAGCCAAGAACGTGGTGGGCACAGTGTTCGACATTTAACCAAAGAGATGTAAGCACATGGATGTTTGGTTTTGAATCATAAATTCAATTGAGCGCACCCAACTCTCAATGTTGTTCGCACGCTGCCAAAAACTACCAACTAATGTTAATATCTACCTGCCACATAATCTAACCATCAAATATTTATATGCTATTACTATTTTGCAAATAAGAATATACTTCAATATACTCTGAAGATAAATAGTGTAATTAAGAAACATTTATCATGAATACTTATATACTATTACTATGTTGCAAATCAATATAGTAGCATGTGCCAGAAAAACGTGATCCGCTTATAACGAGTCGATTAGTTCGAGTTTGGTTCAATCAAGACTTAATTGTTTTGCTCATGGGTCTAACTCAATTAATTAAAACCCTAGTTGAGTGAATGACAAAGTTGGACACTACATAGTGTGTAAAGAAACTCACACGTGTCAACTATGAATAGTTGACACCTAAATAGGGTTGAAGCCTCCATAACACCACATACAAAAAGAACATTTTCTCTGTATACAGAGAGTGAAAGTCATTGCCTCTTTAGAAGGAGTTTTGTTCTCCTTCACCCGCTCGTGATTCTTGCCTTTGTGAGGATATTTGTGTGGCACATAGAAGACGAAATTAGTTCATGTCACTCCCATCGTTACTCAACGAAATTAGTTCACATGTGAGACTAGCATACAACTAGATTTGCTTCCACTTTTACTTGTGTTTTTTGTTGCGCACATCGAGGTTAGTAACTCGAAACACTTACTAGTTTTCGATTTGTTCAGTTATAGGTTTGTTGCCTGTAATACCGATATTGGTATCAAAGCATCATGTTAGTATTTATTTATTTCGTCCATAAATACATGCTAGTTTAATGGTGCCATAATGAATCTGTTTCATATTTGTATCCTAATTTATTTTTGTTATTGGTTTAACTTTTAATTCATTCTTAATCGGGGAGACAAAAAAGGCTAGATAAAAAGTCCAAATTTTGTGATTTTGACCCCATTAGTGAGTCCCGGAGGTCCAAAAGCACAAACTAACCAAAGACAGTTGCCATAAACACATCGGAAGGTGGCATGTGGTGTGCACGCGTCGACACTGTCATTATTTTTGCATGTGTGGTTGCATAAGGTGTACTGTGTATTCTCACATCTAAAGATGACATGTCATGATTTGATTGGTTTAAGTGCACGTGGCCGAATGAGAAAGTGCTTCTTGGACAAGAACTGTTGAACAAATGGATGGCACATGTACCACGTGGACCAATGACAACACAACATGTGACATACGTAGCCACTTGGTATACTAGTTAGCGGCACGTGTCAAGTGCTAACTTCGTGTCGAGTCAGATGACATGAACCAACCAGTGAATGACAAATGGCATGTCCAACCATGGCAGCGCCACATAGCTGGCACTGATTGGAGCCATGTCAACATATATTGGCAGTTGACTGCCACGTGACTGTGCCAACTTGGAGACATTTTTCAGGTCAGCAACACGTGGAACCTATCGTGTCTTGACATGGCATGTGTTGAAACAATCCCTACTTGGGAAGCCATTGTTGAAAAAATCCCTATTCTTCAAAACAATCTATCTTAATCAGTTGTGAATGGTCAAAAGATAAAATTTTAGGTTCACAAATTGCTTGAAACCATTGGTCCACTCAGTTAATTTGTGTTTGTCCTTAACATCATTAAAGACCTTAATATCAAATTGTCAGATTTTGATGCGGACAATGATTGAAATTGGCAAACTTCAGATCTTTTTTGCAAGAGATGTTTGTGATAAAATTCAAGGAATACATCCACCATATTCTTATGTATCAAAGGATGACAACAATTAGAGACCTCCATCATCACGTGCATTTTCTATCTCTCCGTCCATTGACTGTAATTCTAATGAATCTTTTCTTTCGTAGGATGTTGACCATGGTGAATTTGGAGAAACATTTAGAGCTGGAAATGATCCCGACAAGCACAAATGTGTCTTTGGGCTGCTTTCCATGCTAGACTCCTTTCAAACTTTCATCGTAAGCATAGACAGTTGACCTATGATAAATATTGTTAGCACTGTTAGGATTGTGAAGAAACCGAACTTTAAGCTGCTAGAACATCCCAAAGTTAAGGAATGATGGTTCAAAGTGCTAAAGCTTGATTGGAGGAATACCATTTTACAAAAATGGCTCAATATCAACCTAAAGAACAAATGCTACATATATAAAGGGATTTCATGTTCAAGGTTATTCAATATTTTATGTTGGTGTATCTAGCTCTAAAGAAATAATGTCGTGGTGGGAAGAATAACAACACCCACAACTTATATATTAAGTGTATAAGCATGGCGCACAGTTTTGCTCATTCTGAATATGTTTAACGCAGTTGGCATGAAAGCAATAAGAACCTGAGTGGAAGTCGAGTTTCCTAGACTGCACCAATTCATGATTAGATGAAAATTAATGTTGATGCAGCTAGTAAGGATTGATTGTTTCTTAGTTCCATTAGTTTTATTGACAGAGCCAACGGTAGGCATGTTGAAGGGCTTCTTTAAGCATCAAATCCAAAATTGGTCCCCTGTATTTGCTAAAACTTGAGGTATTTTATCACGGGTTGCAATGGACTCGAAAGCATGAATTGAAAAATACTCTCATTGAATTGGATTCCATGGTAACCACTTACTATTCCGACAACCCTTATGAATGGGAAGGACAACGAAAAAGTCTCTTTTGGAACATTCATTACATGCTAAAACAAAATTGGAGCACAAAGATTCAACATGAGTTCAAAAGTTGTACTCATTGGTTTGCAAACGAGGGTCTTTATAGAAGTTTAGATAGCAATAATCTAACTTGTATGCTTAATGCTTTTATGCACTTGATGTATGTGGACATAGTTGGTTAGAAATCTACTATTAATAATAATACAACTCCTTTCATTTGCAAAGTCATCCTAACGGACTAAACAAGTGAGTAGTGTCACTATTGTGTAGAATTAGTATAGCTTAGTTGACACTTTAGTGGGTTTGTCTTTTTCTTTGAGAAAAAAAAGTAAGAATTTAATGTGAACACTTTACACTCAAGATAAGAGAAATTTCAAGACAAAATATATAAAAAAAAAGACAATTTTAAAATAGATGTTATATTCTTTAGGAAGTCGACTCTCCAACATTGGGACTTGACTCTTCAACTTGGGTAATAATGACATTGAAAAACGAGATTCTTAAAGATCCTATGATAAATAACTTGAAGATTTTTAGACGTTTAAAAATGTAATACAAGTATTTAGTTTAGGTAGATTAATTGGAATATAATAAATACAGATTATAAATTAATAGATTATATAATAAAAAAATAAAAAGGGACACGATTTTTATAATATGGTATGTTAATATGATGAACACCAAACACATTCGAGATTGATGAGTTTAGATGCAACAACTATTTATTTCATTATGTATCTACCTGATATTTTTACTTATCGCCTCTATAGCCATAAAAAGGCTTTTTCATCGCTTAATAGCATTGGTTTTAAATTCTTCAAATGTTAATTTCATAGAAGATTTGCAGTAATGAAAGTTTACATTTTGAGCTAAAATAAAAACAATATAGTCAAATAGATACCCAAATGACTCAATCAAAAGTCAAAACTCAAAACGCTAACTAAAGGGACATTACCGTCTTTCTCTCCGTCCAAACGGTAACCAACGCCAGAATACTTCTGCCACGTCACTAACGGGCACCATCAAATTCTGTGCACACACCTCGCGCACGTTAGCAACTCCTCCAGTCTTTCCCCCGCGAGTCTCAGCAAAAAAGAAAAAAAGAAAAAAAAAGCCAATAAGCTAAAGCCTCCTTTCTCTCCTCTTTCCCCGGTGCAACGTTTTCCGAAATTCCAATTCTGCCCTCGCTTATGTCTCCACCCTCTACCATCTCCTCCTCGCCGGGGGCGGCGGCGCCACGACACATAATCGGTGCGCGCCGGCGAACTGAGGCCCCGCGCTGGGTGTCCGCCTCTCCACCATCGTCGCCGCTGCGGAAGAAGCTGAAGCCAATGGCGGAGATACTGGCGAAGGCCCGATACGCGGTGGTGGAGCGAGGCGACTACAGCGATGTGAGCTGCTAGCAATGCGGCTCCGGGGAACGAGACGAGGAGCTGCTGCTGTGCGATAAGTGTGACAAAGGATTTCATATGAAATGCGTGAGGCCGATCGTGGCGAGAGTCCCAATTGGATCGTGGCTCTGCCACCAGTGCTCTGGCCAGAGACGAGTAAGAAGTAGGGGCAATTTGTAAAATTCGTCCTTGCTTCTCGCTTTTATCTTTTTTGTTATTATGTTTCCTATTTTGTGGAAAATGTGACAATGTGTGTTGTTTTCATGGATGCTTAGGGCTTTCGCAGAGGAAGATAATTGATTTTTTTAGGATTCAGAATGCCAATGTTGAAAGGGATTCTGTTACTCCTCAAGGTGACTCCTTCTTTGAGAATGCATTGCCGTTGTTGTTCACATTCTGTATTTTTAATACAAAAAAAATATATTGTAATTGAATATGTAAGTGTTAATGATAATTTCTTTAATTGTGTTGGTGATTTAACTTGTTTCAGGCTTGGCTCAAATTCTGGCTTGCCATATAATATTAATACTACAGCAAGCATAATGAAGAATAACGTATCAAAAATAATAATGAAGAATAGCGAAACCAACAAAGACAATGAGGAGAATAAAGATAAATATATGGAGGGCATATGGAAATTGAACGGAACTGTTATTTGAGACAATTTGACAAGAAAAACTTAAACATGAAGTGATCACATTGTATCAGATTATAGTGAAGCTGTAATGAGTTGGTTAAATTGCACATAATGGGAAATTAGCAAGATGATTTATTTTATCAAGCATAAAAATTTCAAAGTTATTGCCCTAAGCACAAGACTAATCAACAATTTTCATTTGAATAAAATTCATGGCATCATTCACACTGGTCTGATTATAGTGCTCAAGATATTTAATATCACACTCTCCTTTTGATGTTTTATACTTCGAAAAGTCATCACAAGTTAGGACTGAAACATATATCCTGAATTAGATTATCGATATAAAGCTGATGTATTTCATTTCATTCTTTCTGGTTGACTTCAAGACCTTTGGAAGTGCCGAAAGACGTTCTGGATCATTGATCTACCAGAAGAAAACGAGGAGATTGTTGCCATTTATTCCATCAGAAGATCCTGCCCAGAGAATGAAACAAATGGGTACCCTTGCTGCTGCTTTGACAGCATTACACATGGAATTTGCGGATGATTTGACCTGCCAGCCAAGCATGGCTCCTATATCTGCTAATCGAGCCAAATTTGAAGAGGGTGGCATGCAGGTATGGACTAAATATCTTGGTCTATATTTTATTGTGGCTTGTTGACTTTGTGCCCTCTCATGACATGTTGGCCTAAATCTGATTCTGGTTCTATTAGGTTCTGTCCAAGGAAGATATGGAAACATTGGAACATTGCAGAGATATGTCTAAAAGAGGCGAATGCCCTCCACTTTTAGTAGTTTTTGATTCACGTGAAGGGTACTTCCATTGACAATATTTTCGGTTTTAACTATTATGTTTGATCTCTGCAAGTTGAGTGGGTTTATGTCTAATTTGTGATGCAGTTATACAGTTGAGGCAGATGGTCAAATAAAGGACATGACGTTCATTGCAGAATACACCGGAGATGTGGATTACATTAAAAACCGTGAACATGATGATTGTGATAGTTTGATGACCCTTCGTC
>CAODLS010360522.1:0-13622 GCA_948243855.1 Flueggea neowawraea
TTAGTTTTCAAATGGTTTTCAAACCGGTCTTTGTGAGGCACGTATGAGGCAATCTGGAGTGTTGTCCCTCACTCACAGGGTTTGACCCTTTTTCTTTGTTTGTTTGTCTCCTGTTTATTATCATCTTGCAGGTGACTCTGAGGAGTTATGTTCGTTGACTTTTGATGCTCAGTGAGGGATTTTGATGTTGCGGTCATTGCCCTTTTGACCGGGCCCATTTGTCTGATTTGTTAGATGCTCCACACACAGGATTCCTGTGGGTTTTGTTTAGGTTTCTGACATTTCAAATGTTTTAATTTGAAATTAATTTTCGCACTTAATGTTATAGATATTTTGTTTTTAATAAACAAAGATTATATTTTTATTTGTTATTCATATTTATTTAAATATGATATTTGGGTATAAGTTCTGTACTATGAGGCTTGTGCGAGATGGGCCGGGCTCCCATAGACGATTCACCTCGTACGCCGGTCGCGGTCCCAGGAATGGGTCGTGACAGGTCGTGACACTTAAATTCTCATGGTCATGACAAGTGAAATTGAGAAGAAAGAAGGCTCCAAAAAAGGAAGAAGAAGTGGGGACCTAGGGGCATTTTTGGGACATTAAATTTAGGGTTTTGTGGCTTGGACAATGGGTATCTAAACCCTCGTTTTACCCATTTTTGGGGGACTCTTGCATCATGTTTATTTTTCATTATCTTTGTCTAGAACATTTTAGGGTTTTATTTCTTTTAACATGTTTTTTAGGGAAGCAAGAGGAAATCAATCATCCAAGCTTGTCCTTGTTTTGGATTCTTCACTCAAGGTTCTTGAGTTGGTTCTCTTGATCTTTTTCTCTTGCATTTGGATCTTTAATGTTATCTTTGATGGTTATTAATGTTATTATGTTTGTTTTAAATATGAATACTTAGTTTTCTTAATTGAGGTGCAGAGATGTAAGTTGGGGAAATGATTATGCTAAGTTAATATTTGGGTGTTATTGTTACTCATTGGTTTATTTATTGCCTTATGAATGGTTTGTTGACTTGCTTGATTGATTATAGCTTAGATTGGTCACCTAGGTTATAGTTTTAACAAACCCAAGTGCATAATCGAGAGATGAAGGTTGGGTGAGGTTGCAAGTAATGAACTTGTGTGGTTAGGATAGAGATATTGCTTGCCCACAAGGTGTTTGATGAATTTTCTTAATGAACCTAGTTTAGCTAATTGAGGCTGACATGACCCTTTTAGTAAATGTAGGTATGGTTTAATGACCTTGAGAGAGGCTTTAGACTATAGGAGTGGAGAGAACACCTAATTCATGCAAACTCAATTCATTAACTTAGCATAATTAGATTCCCAACCGAAACCTTGAAACCCCAACACTCTTCCTTTATTGAATCGATCTTTGAAATTCTAGTTTTTCTTTGTTTGCATCTAATTTCGTTTTAACCAATCAAAATTCTCAAAAATCATCATGTGTTGTTCAACTTTTATCTTCTTTTTCCAATCACAATTAATTTCTGATCCTTGAGAATTTGATACTCGAGGATTAATTGAGGGTTTAAAACTACATCGACTCTAATGTGCTTGCTAGAAGCCAACCAAGTTTTTGGTGTCGTTGCCGGGATCGACGTTTTTAATTGTGATCTTTTGTTTATTTTCACTTGTTTGCTTGTTTGTTTTGTTTTTTTTTTAGGTTTTATATGAATTTAATGAGAATTCAAAGCTTGGAAAATCTAGAATCCTTCCTTTGACACCAGAAATCGAAAAGTTATGTCGTACTAATCGTGTCACTAGAAGAAGGGAAAGAATGGCTGAACGTCCAAGGATAAGGGTTGAGCATGAGCATGAAGAAGGAATAGGGCAATTACTCGGAGCAGGAATGGGCATGCAATGTCGGTTAGAGTGAACATGAGGGAGATTCAAAGGCCAGTTATTGGTGCATCACCATCTTGTATTCGGTTGAGTCCCGCGGCCCGAAACTATGAGTTGGAGAATATCCACTTCAACATGTTACCTTGTTTTAATGGAATACTGGGAGAGGATCCACTTACCTTTTTGAGGGAGTTCTACACTACAATACAAACTTTCCCTCTCTATGACTTGACCGAGAATGAGCTTCGAATGTGGTGTTTCCCTTATACTTTGAAGGATCGGGCTAAGGCATCATTAATCAATCTTTCGGAGGGCTTTTTGGGCACGTGGATGAGGTGTATAAGAAATTCATGATAAATTACTACTCTCTCCAAAAGACAGTCGAGCTTAGGAACAAGATTTGTTCATTCTCACAATTGGAATGTGAACCATTTCATTAGGCATGGGAGAGGTTCAAGATGCTACTGACTCAATGTACTCATCACCAATTTCCTTTGGCACTCATCACCTAATTCTTCTATGATGGGCTTACTATGCATAGCCAAACTCTTGTGGATACTGCCGCCAGTGGATACTTTAGAGACAAGAAGAAGTCTATGATATTTATGAGATGTTGGCTACTAATTCTCAACAACAAGTGGTTAGAGGTCGAAGAACCGGCATTCATGAGGTAACTACTTCTAATCCTAATGATTTTGGTGCTCAAATGGTGGAGCTTTCTAGAAATATGAACATGTTGCTTAGTGCTAATGCTTTGATGAAAGAGCAATGTAGTTTTTATGGAGTTATGGAGCACAATGATATGACTTGTGATATGAACCAAGGAGTGGGTGTAGGCATGGAAGAAGTGAGATATATGGGAGGATATGCTAGACCTTAACCAAGAAATAACCCTTATTCGAATACCTATAACTCGGGATGGCAAAATCATCCTAACTTTTCTTGGAAGGACCCTAACACTACCAACCAACCTAAACCTATAGACCAGCGGGTTTTCAACCAAGATCCCCATTTCAACCAAGCCAACACCAAGCTTAACATCCATCAACTCAATAACCTACTCAAGAGAAAAAGCCACCATTGGAGGACATGTTCAAGAAAATTCAAATGAACATCCCTTTCATTGAGGCAATTTCTCACATGCCCTATTATGCCAAGTTTTTGAAGGAGATTGTTTCAAGTAAGAAGAAGCTTGAGGAGTATGCTACCATTACTTTGACCGAGGAGTGTAGCGCGGTTATCCAAAACAAACTTCCTCCCAAACTTAAGGATCCCGAGAGTTTCACTATCCCTTGCACAATTGGGAACTATGGTATAAAGGAGTCTTTGTGTGATTTGGGGCCTTCAATAAACCTTATGCCTTTCCATTTTCTACAAGCATTGGACGAGAGCTTAAGCCATCCACCGATTCTCTTCAACTAGTGAATCGCTCTATTCGCTATCCTTTGGGTATTATTGAGGATGTGTTGGTAAAAGTAGGTAAATTTTATTTTTCTGCTCACTTTCTCGTTTTGGAAATGGGGAAGGACTCTAGAATTCCTATCATTCTAGGTAGACATTTCCTAGCCACCGTTGGGGCCCTCATTGATGTTCAAAAGGGTAAGTTGACTCTAAAGGTAGGGAATGAAACTCAAGAATTCAATGTGTTTAAAGCCTTAAAATTTCCATCTTTAGAGGCAACTTGTTTTAGTATCGATCTTGTTGACCCATTGGTGAGGAAAGCTCTAGATAAACAGAGAGAGGACCCTTATGAAACATGTATCACTTTGAGTTTGTCAAGGGAAGTAGAGGAGGTTGATCTAAAACCTTAGATCATAAGTCCTTCTTATGAAAAACTACCACAAGTTGATCAAAAACTCCTACCTTCACACCTGATATGCATACTTAGGGGAATCCTCTACAATTTCTGTCATTGTTTTTGCTTGTTTGAGTTTTGCAAATGAAAACAAACTTTTGAGGGTGCTTAGAGAGCACAAGTCGACCATTGCTTGGAGTATTGCTGACATCAAAGGCATAAGTCCCTCCATTTGCATGCATCGGATTTTGATGGAGGAGGACCAGAAGCCAACCATTAAGCATCAAAGGCATCTCAACCCAAATATGAAAGAGGTAGTACGTGCAAAGATATTTAAACTACTTGATGCAGGTATTATCGATGACATTTCTGATAGTAAATGGGTTAGCCCGGTCCAAGTAGTGCCTACAAAGGGTTGTATGATTGTGATTGAAAATGCTAATAATTAATTGATTCCTACTAGGCTTGTGACCAGGTGGCGCATGTGCATTGATTATAGAAAACTAAATGTCGCACTATGAAAGATCATTTTCCTTTGCCCTTTATTGATCAAATGCTTGAAAGGTTGGCCGGACATGTATTTTATTGTTTTCTGGATGGTTATTTTGTTTATAATCAAATTCCAATTTCACCCGAGGATAAAAAAAGACTACTTTTACTTGTCCCTATGGTACATTTCTTGTACCGGAGAATGCCTTTTGGTTTGTGCAATGCACCTACTACTTTTCAAAGATGTATGATGGTAATATTCTCCGATATGACCAAAGATATCATAGAGATTTTTATGGATGATTTTTCGATCTTTGATTCCTCCTTTAATGCATGTTTGTCTAATTTGAAAAAGATTTTGCAAAGATGTGAATAAACAAACTTAGTGCTTAATTGGGAAAAATGTCATTTCATAGTCAATGAGGGAATTGTTCTAGGACACAAAATTTCTTCTAAGAGCATTGAGGTAGACAAAGCTAAGGTGAAAGTAATTGAAAAATTGCCTTCCCTCAATTCGATTAAAGGAATTAGGAGTTTCTTAGGGCATATAGGCTTTATAGAAGGTTTATTAAGGATTTTTCTAAAATCACTAAACCATTTTGCTCCTTACTTGTGAAAAGTGCACCATTTAACTTTGATGTTGACTATTTTTAGGCCTTTGAAAGATTGAAGAAGGAGTTGGTGTCTGCTCCTATTTTGATTACACCGGATTTGGGTCTACCATTTGAGCTTATATGTGATGTTAGTGATCTTGCTATTGGCGTTGTTTTAGGTCAAAGAAGGGATAAAAATCTTCATGTGATCTACTATGCAAGCAAGTTGTTCAATGATGCCCAAGTGAATGATGCCACAACTGAGAAGGAGCTTTTGGCTATAGTGCATGAATTTGAGAATTTTGGTCTTATTTTGTGGGTTCCAAGGTGATAGTATACACCGACCATTCTACTATCAAGTACTTGCTAACGAAGAAGGATACCAAACCCCGATTGATCCGATGGATACTCTTGTTACAAGAGTTTGATTTGGAGGTAAAAGATAAGAAGCGTTGTGAAAAAGTGGTAGCCGATCATTTATAACGAATCGATCCACCAAGGAATAAGAGAAGCAATTTGTGATGAATTCCCAGAAGAACAAATATTGGCTCTTTCTATTTGTAGCCCCCTTGGTATGCGGATATTGCAAATTTTTTTGCTTCAGGAGTTGTTCGTAAGAGTCTATCTTTTCATCAAAAGAGGAGGTTCTTTGTGTATATTAAGAACTATATGTGGGAAGAGCACCCAAAAATAGGAGGGAAGTGAAAAAAAAAAGGGAAGAAGAAGAAGAAGAAGAATAATTAGAAGAAAAAAAATGAAAGAAGCACCTAGGAATGAAAAGTGGATGAATGATTCCAAGTTTGCTCCAAAAGAAAAGAAAAATGTGTTTTTCAACTTAGCGAAGAAGAAGAAGAAGAAGAAGCACCTAGGAATGAAAAGTGGATGAATGATTCCAAGTTTGCTCCAAAACAAAAGAAAAATGTGTTTTTAAACTTAGCGATAGGGGAGATAAGCCTTATATATGCCAATGGACTAGGGGATTTGATAGATAAACTCTCAAAATTGCAACTTCTTAATGCCAAGGTTTGATGTTTTATAAATAATGTATAGCATTTCCCTTCCTCTCTTAATCATTTTATTTTCATACTTGCATAGTATAAGAATTATATTGCCTCTTTGATTTGAATTATATTCTTGTCCCTAGATTTTGAATTGGTTTTGTAGAGGACAAGCAAACGACTAAGTGTGGGGGAGTTTGATGTAGGCTAAAACTACATGATAAATCAAGCAAGAATTCACATATTTTCTTCCTACAAATCATGCTTTTGTATTGAATTTACTATGATGTTTTGGATGTTTGTAGGATGATTTAGTTTGGAGAAAAATGAGTGGAAAAAGGAACAAAAGTGATGCAAAATGGAAAGAAACCTTATGAAAGCATGAAGAGAATGAAGAAAACGAGGAAGAATGAGGTGTCACGGTTGTGATATCCAAGTGTCACAACCGTGACAAGTGAAAAAAATTGAAGAAAACCATCAAGAGAAGTGTCACGGTCGTGACACCATCACGATCACCCCCCCCCACAGCCGTGACGAGGCCGAAATTTGCCCCCCTCTTGAGACAAATAAGTGTCATGGCCATGACACGCTAAATTGAGAAGAAATAAGGCTCCGGAAAAGGAAGAAGTGGGGACCTAGGGGCATGTTTTGGACATTAAATTTAGGGTTTTGTGGCTTGCACAAGGGGTATTTAACCCCTCTTTTTACCTATTTTTGGGGGACTCCTGCATCATCTTTATTTTGCATTCTCTTTGTCTAGAACATTTTATGGTTTTAATGCTTTTAACTTGTTTTTAAGGGAAGCAAGATGAAATTAATCATCCAAGCTTGTCCTTGTTTTGGATTCTTCACTCAAGGTTCTTGAGTTGGTTCTCTTGAGTTTTTTTCTCTTTGTATTTGGATCTTTAACGTTATCTTTGATGGTTATTAATGTTATTATGTTAGTTTTAAATATGAATAATTATTTTTCCTAGTTTGGGTGTAGAGATGTAGGTTGGGGAAATGATTATGCTAAGTTAATGCTTGGGCGTTATTGTTACTCATTGATTTATTTATTGCCGTGTGAATAGTTTATTGACTTGCTTGATTGATTATAGCTTAGATTGGCCATCTAAGTTATAGTTTTAACAAACCCAAGTGAAGAATCGAGAGATGAAGGTTGGGTGAGGTTGCAAGCAATGGACTTGTGTGGTTAGGATAGAGATATTGCTTGCCCACAAGGTGTTCAATGATTTTTTTTAATGGCTTAATGAACCTAGTTTAACTAATTGAGGAGGAGAGGACCCTTTTAGTAAATGAAGGTATGGTTTAATGACCTTGAGAAAGGCTTTAGACTATAGGAGTGGAGACAACACCCAATTCGTGCAAACTCAATTCATTAACTTAGCATAATTAGATTCCCAACTGAAATCTTGAAACCCTAATGCTCTTCCTTTATTGAATTCATCTTTGAAATTCTAGTTTTTCCTTGTTTGCGTCTAATTTCATTTTAACCAATCAAAATTCTCAAAAATCATCATGTGTTGTCTAACTTTTATGTCTTTTGCCAATCACAATTAATTTTCGATCCTTGAGAATTTGATACCCGAGGATTAATTAATTAAAACTACATCGACTCTAGTGCTAGAAGCCGATCAACTATCACAAAAGGTGCTAGAGTACCCATCATCATCAATTTTACCTGCAGAGATCACGTGTAACCGAATATTTGGTACATGTCTCACATCCTAGAGAATTAACCTTGTACCATTGTCAGTTTTCAAGCAAACATCTCCAGTACCGACTACCTTTGACAAACCATCATTACTCATCTTTAAAACTCCAAAATCACCTGGAATGTAAAATGTGAAGAACTCATTCCTTGATTTAACATGAAAGGCAACACCAATGTCAACTACCCAACCGGTCTCATCACAAGCAAGATTAATTCCGCTTTCACCATAACAACAACAAGATCATCTGAAGTGGCAGTGGCGACATGATCATCATTTTTATCATTTTCCTTATTCTCTTGCTTGTTGTTACCCTTGTTCTCTTTCTTCCACTTGAAGCAATATTTCTTGATGTGTCCTTTTTAGCCACGGTAGTTGCACTCAAAGTTTTTGTACTTTCCCTTCGACTTGCTTCTACTGTTTTTCCTATTTTTGATCTTGATTCATAGTTTTGCTTCTCCCCCTATTTTCAGTAACCAAAACCTCTGACTGTGATGTCAATGTCCCTTGAGTTCTTTGCCTCACTTCTTCATTTAAGACACCACTTTTCACCATCTGCATGGTCACAACACCATTAGGAGTTGAGTTCGTCAAAGTCCCCCGAAAAGTCTCCCATGAATCAGGAAGAATATTGAGCAACCAAAGACCAAGAATCTCATCATCAAATTTTACACACATGCTAGACAACTGGTCAAAACACCCCTGAAAATCATTCAAGTGATCAAATATGGAGCTTCCGTCTTTGTATCTCAAACTCATAGCCTGTTTGAATAGAAAAAACTTGTTGTTACTAGTCTTTGAAGCATACAAAGTCTCAAGTTTTTCCCACACAAGCTACGAACATGATTTTCATCAGCAATGTGATTCAACACATTGTCTTCCACCCATTGTCAAATAATGCCACAAAGTTGTTCGTGCTCAAATTTCCATTCTTCATCAATTTTACCATCAGGTTTTTGAGTTGCAAAAATTGGTAAGTGCAATTTCTTTATGAACATAAGATCCTTCATCTTCCCTTTCCACTTGTGATAATTTGTGTCATCCAAAAAAACCATTCTAGTCAAATTTGCCTTCACCATTCAATCAACCAAAACACCTAAAGAGTCAATGCTCTGATACCACCTGATAGGGAAAGAACCATACAAGAAAAGTGGAAACCCCAGGAAATTCTTTCCCACTTGACTGAACAAGAGAAGCAAATATAGAACAGTCCAAAACAAAACCCAAATAACGACACCAATCTCACAAGAAGAACATGACAATTTTTAATGTGAAAAACTCCTTCTAATCGAAGAATAAAAACCACAGGACCTCTCTTCAGTCCAAATAAAAGGCTCCACTATAATTAAAAATGTTTACAGCAACAACACAAGGCAAAAAGTGCTACAAACACCAATAAATACAGCCACAATACCAATAAATAAGATTAACAAGTTAAGGGTAAAGAGAACAAACAATGGGCTTTGGTTCTCCCAACAAAAAATGACCTTTCCGACCTCAACATCAAATACCGTCCCACCAGAATAAACTTCCAAATGTCATTCACCTATGGACCAAAAATCAGCTCAATCGGACAACGGAAACCCTTCCAAACGAGGAGAACAATCAAACCTGTCACTGCTGAAACCAAACTCAGACAACTTATGTTCTCGACCCAATAACTCATAAACCAACAGTCAAAATCCAATCTCCACTGTTCACTTTCAATAACACACAGAGATGAAGATGCCCTCCCAAAATCACAACAATCAGACGTCAGAAAGGCCTTAAAAAGTAGACTGGAATAGTCTGGACGAGTTGGACACTTAGAGCAGAAAATTCTCTCACTTCTTTTGGTGGCTACACAAATGAAAACAAATGAGACTTTACCTCTCCATGTGGCTGCTGAAACATAAATTATAAATCCTGATGGGTTTATCATAAAATGAGCATGTTAAAAATTGAGCTTTCTCCACATAAGAAGGGACCAATAGCCCAATGTTTCTAACATAGTGTTTTTCTTGCAAAGGTACTTATCTCAAAGAGGAAGTAGTCTGGATTGCTGGTTTTGAAACATATTAAACTTATCTTGTTCAGGTATTAATATAATTTCTTACAGTTTCTGGTGGGTTATACATGTGCAATTGAAGATTTCATATTTATTGAGTTGAAAATCCCTTGTAGGATTCTCATCTGTTGCCCTCACGGGATTTAGATTATTGGATTCAAGAACACTGTCACTGCTACTGCCGATGTTTATGACTTCAGCAGCTCTTCCTAATTGTCGAATGATCAAAGTTGATATCTGCTAATGCGGGAAATGTTCAGAAGCCTGAAACTGATTGCTATTTTTCTTGTGTGTGTGTTATTAAATTGATCGACTGTGACCGCAATAAAGTGCTTAAATGATCCAGAGTTTGAGAACAAAATGAAACCAATATGAACAAATCAATCAGTATTATAAAATGAGACAAGAAATTTATACTTTCGCTGGCTTATTAATTAAATTACCATTTCAAATTAAAAGAATTAGTTTCTTACAGATGACTTCATTGGCTTTCACGGATGAGGTCAGAATGAAGCAAAACTCTTATGATATGTGGTTTTTTTATTAAGTCTGAATAACTAGCCAATCTGCAACATTAGAGAAGTCATAAGATTGATTGAACAAAAAACTTTTTCAAACTGAACCAAATAAAAAAAGACCAGTCACAAACTCAATCCAGCAGTCACAAAACATTACAGTTAACAACTGCAAATAAGAAATTGAAAAAGGCACGACAGTGAAGAAGAAGAAGAGGATCACAAAACTGGATGAGATAATGGAGGAGACCGATCCATATGTTGAATCATGCAAATAGGTCTCGATATTGGAAGAATCATATGATGAACTGTCACAAAATCAATCTGCTAATTACAAATTTGCAACAATTACATCAACACATACCCATGCAACTGGGAAGAAAACAAACAACATGTCAGTTAACAACAAACATGACAAATGCACAGAAAGATGCGAGAAACCAAGATCCCTCACATAATTAAAAACCCACAAGAAGGGGAAAAAAATTAAAAGTAGATTGTAGAAAATGAAGCCACAGAAACAATGCCGACGAGAGAAGTGAGTGCAGGTGGCAATTAATGGCCCATTACTCTTTTAATTCAAATTCTGTCAATATAGTGAGGAAATTAGTAGTGAAAAATGGTAAATAGAAAATGGAAAAAAATTACACATCATCACATTTATGCTAATTTAGCTAATAAAAAATGGATTTTTTTTTGAGAAAATGACACATTAGATGCATTGAATATCTAAATAATGCTAATGGTACTGTTTTATATTAATATATAGATTTGATTTCCTCTCAATTATGTCATTATGAGTACACTCGTTGCTAACTATTTTCAATGTGTTTGTGTTAGAACTATTTAGAAAGAAGTCAATTCTCTTCTACTGGCATGAATTTCACTCTAATCACAACCTTTTATAACTTTTTTTTTCTTTTACATTACATAAATCAAACATTAAATGTTGACCTTGAAATGTTGAACAAATTCCACATTGTAAAGTACATAAGAAAATTTGCGATTAAAACAACGAAAAAATCATTAAATAATTAAGTTAAAGTATTCATCAATGAACAAGAAAATTTAATCGATGATGAGTCAATTAATATATAGATGTTTCTATGAATAAGTAACTCTCTTTTTTTCATAATGTCCGGTATTTAATTTTATGGCATGAAAAGATTCATAAAAATAAAAGAAAAAAAAATAAGTTCCAAGGTATATTTACTATTTAGTGTATAACTGATGAAACGTTCTTCAATTTAAATAGATGCATGCCACCCTATACATTGCAAAGAGAAGCTGATATAACGAAATTCTGTCACAACCTCTTCTAAAAATAGAGTTCCACCTTATTTAATTTACACCACAAAAGAAGATGACTCCATGGGGGTGGCCTTGCTCTAATAACTAAATTAACATCAATTCTCAGCCTCCGCACAAATTTTCTCCCCTTCGATTACAACAAAGGAAAAAAAAACAAACAATTTTCTTCTTTTCTTCCTTGTTTTCAACCCAATTCATTTCAAGAATTTGCACCATCAACATATATTGGTGCCGAAGCAACAGTAATGGAAGTGCCAATATTGATTTGAGAAACAAGGAGGAGGGTGATGGTGGCGGTTGCGGCGACGGCGGTAGCAAAGTGAAAGGGAGGAGGAGGAGACTTTTGGGGCAGATTATAAACAGGATATAAATACGTACGTAGGTAGGTATAAAATAAAGAAAATGGAGCCATTATCAGCATCAAATAGATCAGAGGAACAAATAGTGTGTTATGCACCAACAATGATAACAACAAATGGTGTATGGCAGGGTGACAATCCTTTAGATTATTCTCTTCCTCTCTTTATTTTGCAATTAACTTTGGTTGTTGTCACCACTCGTATTCTTGTTTTCCTCCTCAAACCTTTTCGCCAACCTCGTGTGATCTCCGAAATACTTGTAAGTAAAATCTTGTAATCTCTTAATCTGTATTCTTCTGATACCATTTTCTTTTTCTTGTTTTGATAATCATTTACTTTTGTGCCTTCTTGTCTCATTTCACATTATGCAATCATACATATGTTCATGATCGTAGTTTATACAACATAATTTTACGTTAAAAAAAATTGTTTTACAAATTTTTTTGACGGTACGTCATGATAGTTAAAAAACACAGTTTTGAGATTAAAATTCGTATATATATGGTGTATGCACGCTTGCAAGGAGGGACAAACATTATAAATAACATATGTCAAAGTAATTTTAATTTGTATTAATTATAGGTGGCTTAATTAACATTTTCGATATGTAATGACACATAACTAACCTAGATAAAAAAATGTTTAATATCAACAAAATCAATCTCTGTTGGATAACGAATTAAGTTGTTGTGTTTATGAAGTAAAATTGAAATGTGCTCTATGATGCTTGTAGGGTGGAATAATATTGGGTCCATCAGTACTTGGGCGCAGTGTATCATTTGCAAACACAATATTTCCATTAAGAAGTGTAATGGTGCTCGAGACAATGGCAAATGTGGGTCTTCTTTACTTCCTCTTCTTAGTTGGTGTAGAAATGGATATTACTGTGATAAAACAGATTGGAAAGAAGGCATTAGCGATTGCAATTTCAGGCATGATATTGCCATTCTTGACAGGGCTTGCCTTCTCCTACATATTACACGATGAGCAACAAAAAATGAACCAAGGCACTTTCATTCTCTTCCTAGGTGTTGCCCTTTCTGTCACTGCTTTTCCTGTACTTGCCAGGATTCTTGCAGAGCTCAAACTGATCAACACAGAGCTTGGGAGAATTGCCATGTCATCTGCTCTCATTAATGACATTTGTGCTTGGATACTATTAGCCTTTGCCATTGCTTTAGCTGAGAATGATGAGGCTTCTTTGGCCTCTCTTTGGGTTATACTTTCAAGTGCAGGATTTGTACTTTTTTGTGTGTTTTTGGTAAGGCCTGCAATTTCATGGATGATTCGGAGGACCCCAGAAGGCGAAACATTCAGTGAATTCTACATATGCTTGATTCTCACTGGTGTAATGATCTCAGGATTTATTACAGATGCAATTGGAACACATTCAGTCTTTGGAGCTTTTGTGTTTGGTTTGATTATTCCAAACGGTCCACTTGGAGTCACTCTGATAGAAAAGTTAGAGGACTTTGTTTCAGGCCTTCTATTGCCTCTCTTCTTTGCAATGAGTGGATTGAAAACTAACATATCCGCTATTGTTGGACTCAACACTTGGGGTCTCCTCATTCTCGTCATAATTCTTGGTTGTGCAGGAAAAATTGCAGGAACTCTTCTTGTAACAATCTTTTACCAAATGCCGTTGCGTGAAGGGTTCACTCTTGGTTTGCTCATGAACACAAAAGGACTAGTTGAAATGATTGTCCTAAATGTTGGGAAAGACCAAAATGTGTTAGACGATAAGTCATTTGCAATCATGGTAATTGTTGCTGTGGTCATGACTGGATTAATCACTCCAATTGTGATAACTATTTATCGACCAGCAAGAAGGTTTATTCCATACAAACGTAGAACAATTCAGAGGTCAAAACCTGATGCAGAACTAAGGGTGCTGGTCTGTGTCCACACTCCACGAAATGTACCAACAATCATCAATCTCCTGGAAGC
>CAODLS010360534.1:0-12184 GCA_948243855.1 Flueggea neowawraea
GAAATATGGGAAATGCTTGAGGTTACTCATAAAGGAACAACTCAAGTCAAAGAAACCAAGATCAATATGCTTCTTCATGACTATGAGTTGTTCATGATGAGAAAGGATGAAAGCATTAACAATATGCTTGATCACTTTATAGAAATCAGAAATGGTTTTGCTTCATTTGGAAGACCAATTTCTAGTAGCGATAAGGTGAATAATATTTTGAGGTCTTTGCCACAAGAATGGAATGCAACAATTACGACCATCATGGAATCCAAATACTTAAACTCATTGGAGTTTAGTGCTTTAGTTGGATCTCTCCTAAATTATGAGATCATACTAAGGTCAAGAGATGAAAGACCTAAGCATGGCAAGGCATTGAAAGCTTCCACTCATCTTCAAAAAGATGAAAGTGAGGGAGAAATAAGCTTGGATGAAGAAAAGGATGAAGAGACAAAATTCTACTCCAAGAGGATAGTAACTTACAAAAATTTGTTGAAAAACAAGAAGAATCAACAAAATGATAAGGAGAGATGGAAGGAGAAGAAGAAGAAGAAGAAGAAGAAAATAAGAGGTTATAGTTCTTCTTCAAGCGATGATGGTGATCCATCGGCCAATGTATGCCTTTCGGCATATTAGGTACTCCTAATTCTCATTCTTTTAAATTTCATGCAATTTTCATTTCTTATTTTCTTATTGTTTTTTGCATGATATTTTGAATGTGTTTTTTAAGTATGTGCATTGATTTGAAACAAATAGGGGGAGAGACTATTTTATGTTATATGCACAAATTGTTTTTGAAAAGGGGAGCGATAATTGCTTAATTGACTAATCTTTTTGATAATCACAAAAAGGGGGAGAATGATGAATATGTTTATATATCTATTTGCAAGGAGTTAGAAAAATTTTTGCATTCACATTTACATAATGCTAACCAAATGACAAGGATGGAATCCTTGATCAAAGATGTTGTCTTTGATGTAGAGCTTTAATTATTCAAAGTTTTGTCATCATAAAAAATGGAGAGATTGTTGGATCATGGCTGATCAACATTAAGTTCCTTTCATATTTTGATGATGAACAAAAGGTTTTGATGACGAGCAAAATGTTTGAGTTGAAGTGAAACAAGCCACTGTAGGTGCTTCACATACGCAAGAATTAAGTTCAAGTACGTGAGAGAGGCCGTGACTCGAGATAGAATCAAATTGAATTATGAAAAGAGGAAACTCACGTATGTGAGAATATACTAACGTACGTGAGACACATCTAACGTATGCAAGATAAACTTTGATGTACATGAATCATGCTGGAGCTTGATCAATGTATGTGAGATGAACAACACACGTACATAAGCTGGAGAATTTGCAAGTGACGTACGTGAGGATAAAGTGACGTACATGAGAATTGCACAAACAGCAGCAGACAACATTAAATGTACTCGAACGGCTATATTTTTCAAAGCAATTGTCGTATTGATTGAAAGGGCTATAAATACATTAAGAGAAGACCAACAACATGTTGGACAATATCAGAAATCATAGAGCCAAACTTTCTATCAATTTCCATCAAGAAAAACACCAATTCAAGCTAGAGATCAAAGTTCAATCTTCAATCTCAAATACTCAACTCTCGCATAGAGCTTCATTGTTTGTAAACCAATTGTATACACTTTGATAGTGTGAGTTAGATTTGTTGTGAACCTATAAAAAAAACATTGTAGAGGTTTGTTGTGAACCTAAGTATAAAACAACATTGAGAGATGTTTGTTGTGAACCTATAGAAAATAACATTGTTGGCCTTGGAGGTGTTGAGCCGGAATCAACATCATGTATTGGCCTTGTTAGATTGAGCCGCAATCAATCATCGATAGTGAAAAGCCTAAATGAGACTTAGGTAGTGGATGTAGGCAAGATTGACCGAACCACTATAAATCCTTGTGTTAATTTCACTCTTACTTTTCAACTCGCTTCCGCTCATACAAAAGCTATCCAAAGCATATACCGAAATTCTCCAACAGTTTGTGATACCTTCTATTTGATCTAGAGAATATTTGATTAATACTAGACAGAATGAGTGAATTTCATAGAGAGATATTGGTTTATTAACCTTGCAAGAATTTTTGGTATACGATAAGTGAGGATTGATGGTAGAGATATTATAAGAATGGTCTGAGGTTAAATGGGAAATAAGGATATCGATTCGATGGTGAATTTCTTCGGTGAGTAAATAGGATGTAGAGCATCCTTTAAATTGCTATTAATTTTAATAGTTCCATGATTTTATGGTTTTAAATTATCTATATGTTATGAGTATTTAAATTATTTAAATTATGAATTAATCGATGGTTTTTGTGCGCCTGTATTTCATAACAATTGATTTCTTTTCATATGTAGTTTTTGATTTATTTAGCATTATTATTTGCAAAAAAAAAAAGTTTTGGGTTAAAAAAACAATGTTGTTTAAGTATTTTATAAATTAAAGTGAAAAGAGAATTTTTGGATGGGTTTTAGAAAATGTGATTTGAAATGATTTTAGTAAAGACAATTGTTCATGATGGAATTACAAGTCTAACTAAAAATATATAAGTATATATTATGCTTTACGCTTTGACAATTTTGGAAGTTAAGCTTTGACGTATAAAGTATTTGCAAATGGTATGCGAAATCCATTTTCAGAAAAATGGTGAGGATTGGTTTTGACGATTTTGGGAATTGTACTTTCAATGTATAAAGTGTTTTCAAATTGTACGTAAAACTTATTTTGAGAAACATTTTTGAGAATTCGGTCACCATTAGGATTATCTTTGGGAAGGTGGCAAATTGAATTGGTAAAGGCTCACTAATGTAATTATTATAAGGGTCGGCTTATCATTTGAGGTTAAACTTTATGGTTAAGGATTGAATGATGGATCAGATAAATAGTACGTGTCAGATCAAGAGTAAACATGAAGGAATAAATAGGTTCAACTAGTAACTCAATTTTTATGCCAAGGTATGGTTAAAGTTGTGGACATAGACTGGATAAGTTTTTGGGAGACATGTTTCATATTGACATTGGAAAGGCAAAATTAAGTAATTCTTGATGATATCACTGAGAAAGAGTGTGATGAGATTAAAAATGTGACTAGATGGAATAACTCTTGGGGTTAATTTGATTTGTTTGTAGAATTTGGACATATGACTATTTATTCCTTTGGGATGCTTATGGTGATCTTGACAATGATGTTTGTTCCTTTGATATTCTATGGTCACATTTGGATTGGATTTGCAATTGGAATTGAATTTAGGTGACTTGCTAAAAAATATATGGCTTCGGGAATTTGATACCAAGCACCGATAAGTGCAAGAGTTATAGTTAATTTCTCTATGATGGTTATATGGAGGTTTCAGGAATTGTTCAAGTTTAAGGGTTCAGTTTTGTATTCTGGCATTTCATGTCTCATTCCTTCGGGAATGTGTTCTGAGTCATGGTACCATAATCCGTTGAGGGTAAAACGCAGTTTGTTTTTGAAGAAGCGTAGTGCTATATGCTTTTGTATATGCACTGCTCAGCTTGTTCTCTTGTCCTACCAATGAGTAGTTCGATGTCTTCTATTTCTACATATGCATTCTCGGTAATTGCATATATGTGTTTGCATTTTTTGTATCGTCAACATATCTGCACATCTAGGTATGAGCGACTAGAACGTTAGTAGAGTTGTGGTCAACTCCTCCAAGATTGGTTGGGAAAATTGTGATTTTTGAGTTGTTTAGAGACTTAAATTGATGAGGTTCCGTGACGAGCCAAGTTATAGAGATATTTGGAGTTGAAGTCATAGTTGACACTAAAATGATATAAATATATATGAAATTTGTGATGATTGAGATGATAGTAAAACAAGTATATGTATAGTTTGGAGGTCGTATTTGTTATGTAGATAAGGTATTTCTTATTTTGATTAGAATACGTTTGATTTATGCTTTGGTCTGAACTTAAAATGGCATGAGGTAGAAGTACTGCATGGTGAAAGGAATTCAGTGATTGATGTTTTAAAGTTAGTTATTCGTATGGACGAATGGATTAAAAGATAAATGCTTTAGTTTTAGTAGATTCATGATGTACGATATATGATAAAATGGAGGTCGATACTAAATATATGAATCAATAGATAGGAAAAGAATGACATGCAAATATTGGATTAATGATGTATTTCATTTGGAGTCAAATATTTATGGTAAAAATCACGTAATGAATCGTGTAAACATGTATGTAATAGGGCAATTGTGAACAAAACTTGAGGATGGGATTAAATTTGGTTTGAGCCTTAATTGAGGTGTGTGAAATGATTATGAATGTTTGTAGTATTTAGATTTGATTGTAAAGAGCGGGATGACTTGCAGATCCCAATTTTGATTCAAATTATGGATTGGAAACTGGTATCAATTAAATATGATATTTTGGAGGATTACCTTTTTGTTTGGAGATAAATGATTCTGATAAAGAGGGGGCATGTAAGGAATGGTCTGAATATAAAGACAATGTTAAACCTATGAACAAAACTTAAAGGAATTAATTTGGAATTGGTTTATGGCTTAGCCTGCATGGTAGAATTGATTATGATATCAGATATTATATGAATTTAATTATGAGTATATGCACTAACTAGTGAGTGGTTTGATTTGATTTGACTATGGAATTTGGACATTTGATGATTAATTGTATTTGACTATCGAGTATATTCATTCACAATCTCTTTAGTTTGGGTTGGATCTCTAAGTATGATTTAATTTCAGATGACTTTGATGGAGAAGGTATAGTCGTGACTTGATATTGTAATACCCCGCCCGTTTTGATTAGAATTCCTGTAGCTTTCTGTTCGATCTTGATTTTTTTCATTCATTTTGATTCAACTCTTTGGTGTTTGAGGTGTTGAGTAAGTGTTTGAAGATGCTTAATGACATTAATTTTTGTAAGGTTAGTGTTGCTAAGCCTGGGGAATGACCCGGCACGTGTTTGGAAGTGAGAAACGTCAAGTATGGAAGCTAGGAAGTGAATAACGTACATTGACATTTCTCAAGACATGT
Source organism: Flueggea neowawraea (assembly GCA_948243855.1). Lineage (NCBI taxonomy): Eukaryota > Viridiplantae > Streptophyta > Magnoliopsida > Malpighiales > Phyllanthaceae > Flueggea > Flueggea neowawraea. The sequence goes on from CAODLS010360534.1 coordinate 5,049, forward strand.
GTTATCTGGGTTTCTTAAGAAGTATGATCAATGTATGCTAAACTTTGAGAAGACGTACGTTGCATTGTATATAACACACGTTGCATTGTGTATATGCAAATCAAAGCTTCTGTTAGCAAATATAACGTATGTTGGGTGATGGGGACGTACGTTGTAATTGAGCATAACGTACATTGCACTCTAGTATGAAATTCGTTGAAACCCCCAAACCGACAGGTTTTGGTCTGGGAGTGTTTAAAACCCCCAAACCGACAGGTTTTGCCATTTCTCTGCCTTTCTCACTCAAATCTCACTCCAAATCACTCAAATCTCTCCCACATTGTTCCCTTTTCATTCCTAATCAACTTCTGAGGTAAGATTTCACTTCTTTTCTTGATTATTCCATCATTTTTTGCATTGAATCTTCTATTTTCATTTTGGTTCGAATGGGTTAGGGTTTCCAATTTTTGGATGATTTCTAATGATTTGATGGTAGATAATGCTAGGATAGGTTAGATGGGACTTGAATGAACATGATTCAATTTGAATCAAAGGATTTGATGAGTTTTTGATCGAACTAGGGTTTAGTTCAATTTTGATGGATTTTGAACCAATTGGAGTTTGTTTGTTGGATTTGATGATTGTTTGATGTTCCTAAGGTTGATTGCAAGCAATGTGGACCGTTAGGAACATTGGGTATCGATCGAATCGAGATTTGAGTATTTTATTGTAAATTGTGGAAAGTTTTTTTTTCCAGTTTTGTAATTTTAGAAAAGCTGATTCCAAATCTGTAACTTTGGAGAACTTTGAACAAATTTGTAATTTTGGGAAAGCTATAGTTTAGATTTGTAAATTTTGAAAAGTTGAGAACCAACTTGTAATTTGACAAGTTAAGGACTAATTTGGGAATTCTACTATTTTGAGGACTAGTTAGTAATTCTAGAATACTTTGAGGAATGCTTTATAATTTTTCAAGTCTCGGTGATAAAACGTAATTTAACACTGGTCGGGGACCAAATTATAATTTTTCATAGATTTTGGATTTGGAGTCCAGAATGGTAGATTATCATTCGGCTATGAGTTTTGAGATCTTTGTGAGTCTGCAGTTGCATTTGCATATCATGCATTTGGTATTGCCACAGTATCACATTTTGATTTGTCTATAATATGTCTGTTGATATATATTTGTTTGTTTAGCTTCTTGTTCCTGTCAGTGAGACCAGTCACCAACGAGTGGGGCTTTACTGACGTTTGTGCTTGGATTTTCAGGTGAGTGAATAACAGCTTCAGACACATTGACTGTGTCTCGAAACTACTATTGTTTTTGTTATGCTGGACTTACTATTTGGAATATGGACTAATATGAGGATTGACTAATTAATAAACTGGTTGTGTGTTTTAATAATCAGTACTTTGTTTTTTTGAAAATGATATATATGTATTATATATCAATACTTTGATTTTGATGCTAATCACATGCTTTGATTTTATACTATGTAATAGTATAACATGATTTTGGTTTTCTAATATGGGACACCCGTGCTACGCGTAGTAATAGCCTTTGGTATACCAATGCATTGAGAAATCATAGCTACCAAGGATGTTGGTAGCCATGTGTTCTGATACAACACATGATTTGTTATTAATTATTGATTAGTGGAGAAGTCCACATCATTTATGATTTAGCGCCAGACACACGCCTTTGTTATGGTCCCATATGTACAATATACGTTTTGACTCTGAAACTGTATTTGATACGTTTTCGTGCCTATTGTTTTCTTTGTTTGCGAACGCTTTGGAAAATGATTTTCAAATGCTACTACGTATTAGTGTGTATAAATATTTATATATTTATCCTCCTATATTGCATGTGGTAGTTTTGAGCTATTTTTAAAACAGTCTTTGTGAGCCACATATGAGGCAGTCTGGAGTGTTATTACTCACTAGGCTTTGAACCCACTTTATTTTTCTGCCTGTGTTCAATTCGAATTTTTCAGGTTCACAGATTTTGGCTTCGGCAACCGTTCTGCATCTTGATACTAGTGAGGCGCCCTTTGGTTAGTGATGCCCTTTTGATCGGGCTCTTATGTCTTAGTGTTAGACATCCGCACCAGGACACTGTTGGGTTAAGGGTTTGCCATTTTGTATTTGATATCCTATAACCTGATTTTTATACTATTGATATATTTTTGGGTATATTAATCATTGAATTATATATTTATTTTTATTACTTATTTTTAAATGATAAATTTTTTCGTTAAAAATTTTTACTAATAATTAAACGTTTTGGGTAGTATGTTCTGATATTTGAGGCTTGTGCAAGATAGGTCGGGCTCCTATAGATTGTTCGCCTTGTACGCCGATCTCAGCCTGATTTTAGGTCATGATATATATAGTGTATCAATAAGTGCAAAGGAAATACTTGGATGAGAATTGAGTGATAATGTTTGAGAGCACTTCAGTGAAATTCATTTGGAGATATCATTTAGAGGAGGAGGCCGATGATGAGATGTGGTCCAGATAACCGCACCTATTTGACTCAACTGATTCAAGGCCAATTTATTTTGTTCCTGTCTCTGCATTTCTATTCCTTTCTTTTTATTTATGTCTCTGCACATTTGTTTCTTTTTCTGCATCAATTTCTGTTCTTGTTTTTGCATGTTGGCGTGTTGGCTATGCTTTATAGATTGGGAGTAGAGATTTCGATTTGGGTTTTGTTTGGAGACTTAGGGTTGATTCTAGTTTTTATCTAGCTTCCATCAAAATTCAAGGACGAATTTCTTTTGAAGGGGGAAGTATGTAACATCCTACATTTTCCAAGATTTTTTTTTATAACTTGGTAAAATAGTCTTTTTGGAACAATTTTATTTATGCAAATAGATATGGTTTTGATTTTTGAAATAAGTATAATTTAGTCTACATCAATATAGTCATTTTGTTATTTCCGTTAAATATATTTTTAATTCGCAGTTAAAGAAATATATTATATTTGTTTTACAACTTTATATAAGATTATATCTATTAATTCTTATTAATTAAATTTATTATCTTTTAATTGTATCATTAACGTAGTACCTAATTTTGATTTGAATTTTTGATTTATTGACATTTAAAGTTTGTTGGTTGGGTCTTTGATTTCCTGATTCACGTGATGGCTAATGAGCGTTTAGAATGTTTTGAAATGTTTTGGAGTTAAAAAAAGAAGAATAAGAAAGAACAAAACAAAGTGTCGCCGTTTTTGAAAACCAAAAAAAGAAAAAGAAGCATTCAAGAAAACGGTACGTTTTAGCACTTTTATTTCAAAAAAAAAAAATGTTGGCCCTTCTTTTTTTTGTTCCATTTCATTTCACCTTCATCTCTTCGTCACTCAAATTCCTCTCAACAAACCCGTGCCACTCTTCTCATTGCTTGTCTTCAATCTTTTTGCATTAAATCAAGTTTTGTTTGGTTTCTAAAGAGATCAATTGCCCACCGATGACCCGAGATTGGGATTATTTAGCTTGGTATCCAGGTGAGTGGATGACAGTTTCAAACACATAGGTTGTGTCTTTCAAATCTATATCTTTTTGTTGTACCAGCTTAATCTGAAAACTGACTAGCTAATGGGTCAATAATTTGTAAAATTGGATTATGTGATAATTTTTGGAATAAGGAAATTAGTTTTTAAAAATGGTATTTACTATACTTAACTCTCTGTTTCTGATGTTTCTGAAAAACAAAGTATATTATATATCTTTCCTCTGTTTCTGATTTTGACATATGTTTTTGATTTTCGATAAAAAATATATTTTTGTATATGTCTCTGTTTCTGATTATGTATCTGCATGCGTTTTGTTTCTATAATATTGTTATTATTATTATTATAAAATTTTTCTGATATGGAATGCCTAGTTATGGGGTACGTAGCCTTTGGTATACCAATGCTCTGTCAAGGCCCTAGTTACCAGGGTGATTCGGTAGCTGTATGTTCGGCCATACATACGTATTTTGATTAGATGTTGGTGCATACCACATAATCTCTGTTTCGGGTGCTATATTCACATCTCTGTTTCTTGTCCCATATCCCTGATATTGTCACGACCCAAAGTCGGGCTGTAACTGGCGTACGAGGTAATCCGTCTATAGGAGCTGACCCATTCCGCATAAGCCTCAGAGTTCAGACATTTTACCCAATTTATTTAATAAAACCGTTATTAAACCATTTAATAAGGTTAAAACATTTGATACTGAAATCATATGAATATATGATATATAAGTTATACAAATAAATAGTAATATTAGTGAATACAAAAATATAACAAAATCAAGTATAAATTCAAAAGTCAAAATAAGACCCGGTAACCTAACAACAACTCGGTGTAGAGCTCTAGCAAAAAACAAAAAGAGCTTGAAACAAAAAGGCACTCACTATCAAGTGGAATGCCTCACTAGGTGCAAGATGTTGGACGGTTGTCGAATGCAAAAATGTGAACCTGAGAAATAAATATAGAAATATAGACAAGAAACAGAGAAAAAGGGGTAGGAATCCCTAGTGAGGAAAAGACACTCCAGATCGGCTTCAGGGCTTACAAAAACTATTTGAAAACATTTCAAAACTATCACATGCAGATATAAATATATACATACATATACACACTTATACATAATATTATTTTCGAAATCCATTTTTCAAAAACGTTTGCACCCAAAGCAAACAACATGTTAAAACAGACAAGATATATATATATATATATATCGAATATCAGAAACCGATATGAGACCAGAAACATACATAGTAAGTATGATTGGGCTCCGCCACATATCAGAAACAGAGTACATGTGTATGGCCGGACACACGACTATCATAAACCCTGGTAACTGGGCATTGACTGCTCAATGATACCAAAGACAACATTTTGCCCTATGTAGCACTGGTGTCCCATATCATAGTATTATATATATATATCAAATGAACACGCAAGGTAAAAATAATGTTCAGAAAATATTTATATACCATATGTAAATATTTAAATTTTCAGAAACAGAGTTTTTTCATAAAATAATAATCATGTAATTCAGATTATTAATTAAGCAAACCATTAGTTATTCCATTTCAGAAACAAGTCAAACATAAACAAAAAAAAATATCATTTAGGAGACAACTCGTGTGTCTGAAGCTGTCATTTCACTCACCTGAAATCCGAAGCAAAGGATCCAGTCAGGTACCACTTGTAGGTGGCTTGTCGTGCTGGCAGGAACATGCAGATGAAACATATACATATATAACAGATATCAGAAGCCAAATGCTGGTATTGTGGTGATACTGAATGTATGATATGCAATGCAAATGCAGACACTCGATCTACGACGAAAACTCTATTTTGGTTGAAGATCTAACTCTGAAACCTCGAAACTTGAAATCTACGCAAAATTTCAGTTAAGTCCCTTAACTTATGTAAAATTACCATTGAGTCTCTGAGAATTGGCAAATTACAATTTGGCCCCTAAAATATCCTCGAAATCTATGCAAAATTTTAGTTAAGTCCCTTAACTTATGTAAAATTACCATTGAGTCCCTGAGACTTGGCAAATTACAAGTTGGTCCCTAAAATATCATCAAGTTACCAACTAATCCTCCAAATAATTCAAATCTCCAAATAAGTCTTCAAATTCTCAGAAATTGTAAATTAGTCCCTAACTCATAAAATTACAAGTATGTCCCCAAAATGTTCTAAAATTACTGAACAGTCCTCAATGGAGTAAGAGTTATTGCATTAACTGTAGGGACTTATTATTTGACTTTACCTAGTGGACTTGTTTTACAATTATCGAATTGTTATTATGTTCCTACTATGAGTAAGAACATTATTTTTGTTTCTTGTTTAGACAATGATGGTTTCCATTTTATTATTAAGAATAATAATCTTTCCATCTACAATGGAAACATATGCTATAGTGTTGCAATATTGTCTTTTGGTCTCTATGTTTTAAATTTGGAACAAAACAAGCCCATCTATAACATTAATAAAAAGTTAAAATCAAATAATTTAAATCAAACATACTTTTGGTATTGTCGTTGTTGAACCAATGGTGGTTAACATTCAAGTCCCTTTATGTTTTGATGATGAACAAAATGGTGTTTGATACTTTGGTGAAATTTACAATCCAACAATGGTTCACTTGAGTAAACAACATGTCCACTCGAGTAACATTTAGCCCAGCTTATTTCACTCGAGTAACAAGGAGACACTCACTCGAGTAATGCATTATAAAGGCTACTGGAGGCATTTGTCACTCGAGTAATAGGGAGTTTCACTCGAGTAATCTATGCACCGTCTCACTCGAGTAACACATTGACACTCACTCGAGTAAAGCATCATAGAGGCTACTAGATGCATTTGTCACTCGAGTAACAGGGAGCTTCACTAGAGTAATCCATGTGCCAGTCCACTCGAGTAACACATAGAAGCCCACTCGAGTAATACATAGCCTTGATCACTCGAGTAACACTTTTGATCACTCGAGTAATCCATTGAAGACAACATCATTCACCTACGACTGACACATTCAGAGCTACAATATCAAGAGTTGGTGGCTCCAACTGTCCAAAATTTATATCACTAGAGTAACACATGTTGTCACTCGAGTAAGGTGATGTAAAAATAGAATTTTGGGAAATGACTCACTTGAGTAACAAAGACTGTTCACTCGAGTAAGATGCTTTGTCAGAAGTATTTAATGCTCGATTTCTCTATCTTACAACGGCTCAATTCAATCCCTCAACGGCTCTTTGGACATGAGAAGCTATAAATACATCAATGGGACTTCAAAAAAAAAGAGACAACCCTTGAGCATTAATTCCAAACAACAACCAAGTATTCAAGCCCTGATTTTCTCTTTATTATTGATACAAGTTCATTGTTATTTCATTGTTATCTTTATTGCTTGTATCACTAGTTCATTTATCATTGGTGAGTGTTTGTAAACACATTTCAAGAGTTATTGTGAGTGGGATCAAAGGGTAGATCTGTAGGTTAGTTTTTGTTCTTGAACCGAAATCAAGAACCGTGTAAGAGTTCTCACTTAGCTAGAAAGTGAAGTTGTAATCTTTGTTGAGATTGATAGTGGAAATCCTAAGTGGTGATACTTATGTAGTGGACGTAGGCATCGAGTTGGTC
>CAODLS010360589.1:0-59466 GCA_948243855.1 Flueggea neowawraea
AAAATGTTTTTCCAATAAATGTTTTGGAAATTAAACGATGGGTAGAATTTTGAACCTCTGGAAGGCTTGTGCGGGATGGGCCGGGCTTCCACAGACGGTCCGCCTCGTACGCCGGTCACGGTCCCGGGAATGGGTCGTGACATATATACTAGCACAAATGTCAAAGTCTATTTGGTATAGGTAAATCTTTCAATAAGTTGAACTGATTAATCTCGTTGACTAAATCTCCTTAGCGATTATCGATGTCTTTCTCGATTTATAGGTCACGTATCCACTTATCTCCAATGGGTGCTCACCCTTTGGGTAAATTAATCAGTTCTCAACATTTCCATTGCTTTAATCCATTTAACTTTTCATATAACTTTCACTGGGATGAGGGAACCTCCAACATACTCGCAGGTTCATCATTGACTTGTGGGTTACTAAAAGGATCACGATCAATTCATTTATCAAAAAAAATTAGCCGTGATACTTTTACCAAAAAGATCACTATCGATTCATTTATCGAAAAAATATTCTCGTGAAACTGTATCCCTTTTAGTTTTATACATTTACAAAAAAATGCACCTACTGGGTTTAAGTTCCATATAGGAACTCCCACTAGGATCAAGTTTCCTATTCCAATTGGAAAATAAGAATCTCGCTATTCATTTTTGGAATGCTCCTACTGAAGTCAGGATCAGGAACATCCGCTCACGCTTGAGATAGATGAGATAAAAGTTTAATTGTTCCAAGACTTAGTCGATGCATCTCTTTCAGAGAAAGAGAGAACAATCGCTAGAATCAATGGATCGATCTCTTGAAATTTTAAAACCTTGAATCGTTCTAAAACTTTTTGATGCATCCTTTTCAAAGAAAGATATAACAATCGTTTGATTTAGATCGATCGCTAGAGATTTTAAAATCCAAGGATGTAATCTACTAATTACATTATCCAACTTTCTTACTCATCCCTCATTTTCCTCAAGAATTCTCCCAATATGAACATTGAACAAGGTAACTCATCTCATTTGCGTGAGTTTGAGAAACATACCCTTAAAGGTGCATTATTACACATATTATGCGCCTTTGGGTTTTAACATTTCACTCACAAAATATCGTCATTGTTCATGTTCAAGAATTTCCTCAAAAATTCTATCTAGTCTCCATTTCTTAAGGACTTAGGTTCTTAAACCTCTTCCTGACCTTTGTATTGGAATTTATCCAATAGAATAAGACATTATCAAATTCATCATGATCTCATGAATGAGATAAATGTGGGTTAGGTGTATCTCGATTTGCTCCTAACTTCTAGGCAAGAAGTGGATAACAACTTGGACATTGTCCTTGATCAAACTATGATCAGCATCACTAGCACTCTAATCATATAGGCCTTTTGCCTTAAATTACATGATTAGGTTGCTTGTAACAATTATCAGTATCAATGATCAAATGCCACGAGCTAAGTTAATGTCACGCCAACTAATTGTTCTTAAAATGCAACTTGTCAATATATTGCATCTTGATACTTGTAAAATAGTCAAGTGAATCCATCATCCTTTATACTAATAAGATGACGGACGTAGTGAAATTTTTTAACTTCCACATCTCGTATACAACTTAGTCCAAGATGTGTTGGGTGGTTTTCTACTTCTCTTTGAATTCGGCCACAACCAAGTTCAAAGGAGCACGAGCTTTTGCTTATAGAGTACACGCTAGATTTTCATAATCTAGGATTTATGATTGTTGCCACATAAACTCAACATAGCTCATCATACGTTATCGTATGGCTCGGCATCAATCGACTTTACAAGCAGTGAATATAACAAATAAACTTGATAAATAATAAGATATAATTGCACACAAGTAATTCACATGGCAATACACACATATTTACTATCCAACCAAAAATTAAACTAGTATAGCCTCTTATTAAGTTTTGAATTGAAAAATACACTAGGTGCATATTTACCATCTCAGTTTTAATAATCAGTCATGCTATATTTAATTTTATAGACAGTAAATAACGACTGTTTGGATTCACTTTTAAAGTATGCTTAACTTAGGAAAATCCATGTTGGTCATCTCAATTATTAAAATGGACTCAATAATTAGGCAACATTCAACTCATAAAAATATTGCATATCAAATTATGGAAAATCAACACAATAATAAGCCAAAGTAATAAATGGAATTAATATCAATTATTAAACCAACATGCAGTCCAAACAATTAGTTTCAATGTCAATACACGTATATCAATATTGGTCATCATTAATATACAAGTAATGCTTATAAAATATCCCAAAAAATATTACTAATATGGCACTAAGCTTATATCTTCCAATTGGATGTACAATGGACATTTTCTAATGTGTTATAATAGAATTCAAAAGTGATTGTACCAACCTTTCGAGAATTATATTAATCATATGACCATAAAGTGGTTCTCTCACTTCTCACGATCTTTATTCACGATCATGGATTAATTTCGGACGCACCGATTTTAATATGTTTTTTATTTTCTAGAATCTCTAAGTATCCCTTGATTACACTTAGGGGATTATGTTTCTATAAAATTCTAGAATGGACCAAGTACTTAGACGATATCGGTGATGAGAATTCATAATCTGTTATGAACTAATAAAACCATCACCTTTGCACAATAAATGCCCATTTAATTATTCCTTTCACGACCACCACATTCCCAAAATACTCACTTCGGGAGTCGTGCCCATTCTTTCTTAATTCGCACTTCATTTGATGCAATATGGTTTTACCCCATTCGTTTATTTGTAATTAAATTACAAAGAAAACGGGTATATACATACTCACTTATTTACCAAATAATTGAAATCTTATTCCAATTATCTAAATAATAACCATATTAGCATGTTTCAAAACTAATTATTTCGAAAACTAATTTCCAAAATAATTCTTGGCAGAAAAATGTAATTTCTCACAATTTTTTAGCATTATTTATACACCAATAAATTGGGAGAAATAATTTGGAAACTCAAAAAATTGTAAAAAATATACCAAAAATCCCAGAAAAATCCAACTAATTATTCTGCCGAACATTTTATAAAATTTGGTGGTCGGGACACGCACCAGAAGGATGGACCACGCACTCCACGCGCCACACACGCGGTTGATCATGCTTTGCCACGTGTCGCCTCCCATCGTAGCCACGTGACATCGTCTCATAAAGCCACGTGTCAGAATCACATACGTCCACGTCACATACATCCACGTGTCAGAATGGGATTTGTCCACGTTTTGATGACGTGGCTAAACTCTCCGGATTATTCTACCACAGTCGATCTGTGAGTGGTCCACCTCTTGATACATGGCTCATCCTGATTGGTCCACATTTCGGTCAAGTTTGACCAAAATTATACCTCCGCGAAGTGTCGTGCTCTGAGTGGTGCGTGTGGACAAATCAAAAATTGCCATGTTGTCGTTCTTACCAGATGAACGAAATTTTGGAAGGTAACGTTTTTTAGGTCGTTGATCTCAAATATTTTTTTGGAATTTCGAAAATCTAACTTTTAGATTTCGGCCCGAGACGGACTCGAAGAAAAACAGACGATACAAACACAAAGTCGAATATAACAAAATTACAGTAGCCATCCTAGACATAGACCAACAATATTTTCAAACATATTCAAAAATTCGTGCTGGCTCTGATCCTAATGAAGGAAACAACTACAATTTAACAGATAAACAATATATTTAATAGGTTTGAGTTACCTACCTCGTTTTCAGTTGAAATGAAAGCAACCAGCAGCGGAATAGGATTGGATTCGATGTTGGTCTCGCGAGCGAACCACAGTTGAGTTGTCGACGGGAATGTTCAGTTGTTTCGCAGTCTAGATGCCACGCAGATCAGCCTCTTCATGCTATTGAAGCATGGTGGAAGGAGATGGATGGAGAGAAAGAGAGAGAGATAGAAGAAAGGAGGAGGAAGAATGGTGGAGGGAAGAAATGTTCTTCCTCCCTCTCTTTTCTTTCCTTTTTTTTCTTTTTCTTTTCTCTTGTTTTTCCCACACACACACTTCTCTCTCTCATATCTTTTTTATATGCATCCAAATGGGCCTTCAAATGGGCTTTGCTCATTTGGTCCATTATGCGCCTAATGGGCCCATGGGCCTAATGGGTCTTACGAGCCTAACTTAATTGGGCTTACCAATTAGTCTCGGTCCATAGTCTTGGTTCATACCTTGACCAACCAGGTTCAGTTCACCCGTCATGGGAGAAGCACTTTTCGAACATTAATAAAGAAACTAAACAGTAAATTTGTATAACATATTTCAGATGGAATACACAACTTTACCTTAAATTTCTAAATATGCTGAAAAATAATTAATGTACTGAATTTATATTTTGTAAATATCAATTATAAAATTTATTTCAAAATAAACAACAAAATTATAATCATTATGGTTTTGTTAAGTGGATTCCTATTTATTTGATACAAGACTTCTTAGTTTACATGCTGCACAAAGTGACTTTAGACTTACTTGACAATAGTTATGGGGACTATTTTATTTACTAACTACATGGTGGCTAATTAATAGTGGTTAATTGATACATTTAAATATTCCAAAAATAATATACAAAAATAAATAGTAAACATTAATTATAAAATTTTATTTTTACTTTTTTATAATTAATTTTATTTTCATATAAATAATAAACATTCTAATAGCCATGCATAGCACTAGCAAAGTACTATTTTAATTTCAAATAATTCTTTGGCATGTTTCCATTTGAGAAATAGTTTTCAAGACTGCTGCGTTTGTGTATTTTTACCTTTGTTGAGCTATTTTCGTGTAATTCTCCCCTTTTTTTAGATCATTTCATCATTTGAGTTTTGCAAATGTGAGATAACCAAATGTTAAGATAAATGGTATTTGTAATTAACAAGGCTCTATTTCTTACTTAAAAATTCTTTTTTTTTTTCTCATTTACATTTTCTTCCATTTATTATATTGATGAGGTGTCAATAAAAATCCATTAAGTCCATTCAATTTTAATATGAAACGGGGACATTACGAACTCATCGTCAATGAGAAACGTTACAAAACGTTAATATTCATTCATTAACTCGCCACCCTATAAATAGACATTAGGGACAACGTTATGCATGATTCACTATCAACACTTATACTCCATCAAATCGATTAATAACTTGAGCGTCGGAGATTCCTGGAGAGCAACCCGACCTCATCGTGCTCCGTGTTTGTAGGTTTTGAGGAGTTATTCGAGTTCCCAACCATTCATGTGTTTACTTTTATTGTTGTTCGAGTTTTGAGGTAACAACTATTAGCATCATCTGTGGGGACTTGAACGAAAAGCCTTGCTCGTCAATGTTCAAGAAGTTTATCAAGAACATCTACAATATACACACACCATAGTGCAAACATCTTTGCACCATGCCGGACACTATGAAGAGAAGACCGGAGGAGTTGGTGCCAGAGCTAGAGTGGGAGCATCAAGAACCGTCATCCTTACTATTCCACTCGCCAACTATGAGATGTTGAGGAAGCAGAATGAGGCAAACAAAAGATATCTAGGCGAGATGGTTGCCTTGTTCCAGCAGTTTCTTCCTCAAGCGGTCATTCCATCCACTTTGCATGCATATGCTTGAAATGGAGAATCAACAGAAAGACGTGACGTTCTACAAAAAAGCCATCGTTGACTCCCTAAAGTTCTTGAGCATCAAAATCCTCCACCTCAACAAGATCAAGTCAATGCTCGAAGTTCAAGATGAGAACTATCCCTAAGTGGTGGAGAGCATTTGTAAAAGAGAACCTAGGATTTCTCCGAAAAAGGATGAAGTGGATCCCTAGTCCTCTATGAATGTTCGGGAAATGACGAACATGAAAAAGATAATTGAGGAAGTTTTTGAACAAAGGAACTTAGTTACCGTAGAGGTGGAATAACAATGGGCTAAAATCCCATTGATAAAGGATATCATAGGAAAACCACTTCGTTTGAAGTTCAAAATGCCTCAACTGCCAACTTTCTCAGGAAAAGAAGAACCGCACAGCACATCCAAAACTATGTAGCCATCATGATGCTTTATGAATAGGAGGACGTTATTATGTGCCGCATGTTCCCAATAATATTGAAGGGTTATGCATGTTCCTAGTTAAATGGGTCGAAGGATGCATCATTCTCTTGCTTCAAGCGACCTAGGAAGGAGTACATCAATGCCTACATCAATAACAAGCAGAAGAAGGATTCCACTTCTTGAAGTTCATAACCTATAACCTGGAATGGTGATAGTTGCAATGTTTCAAGGGACATAATCGGTGTAACTATAGAATTCATTGTCCTTGGACCAACCAAAGACCTTAACAGACCTTTTCGTTCGTGCGAACAAGTATATCCTAGAAGCCAAGGTCATGAAGATAGTAAGGATTAAAGACAACAGTGAGAAGAAGCGAAAAGAAAGAGAGGCTCAAGAAGAGTCGAACAAGAAGGAGGAGAAGTCGAAAGGCTCAAAGAGGCATTACGATCCATACTTTAAAAAGTACACCCCATTGAATGAATCGAGATTAACGATCTTGGCAGTGATAGGAGGCTCAAGGCTCATCAATGTTCCTCTAAAGACCGGCCAGACTTTGGAAAGAAATGTGGACACATATTGCAAATATCATGATGCTAGTGGACACTCCACAAACAAGTGTCGAGAACTGAAGAATCAAATTGAGACCTAGGTTCAAGAGGGGCGCTTGGAACGATTTGTTTACGTTGAAACATTGAGAGGGGAGCCAAGTGATAAAGCGAGCTCACAAACGAGAGATGATGATCGAATAAGTGATTAGTATAAGACCAACCAAGCATGTTGCCACTCGAAACAATAGGTTTTGTCCATTAGTCGTACTTCTGACGGTGGTTAAAATTGATTTTTTTAAGTTTTATGTTGGCTTTCTTCATGTCTAATTTGTTGTTTCTACACAAATAATGTGATCATTTTTTCATCTTTCATACATAATAACTACTCTTGTAAATAAAGAATAGGTTAAGGAAAGTTGAGTGCTTAGCCATATAAAACAAAAAAGGCTTGTGGGAAATCGGGCTTATGTAACCTAAAGTGATGGGATGCGATGTGAGTTTGAAAATTGGCTCCTCACTGTCAACATATGAAGAAACATCTTAAAACCACTAAGACATAACGTGATTAGGAAAGATTGCGAGAAATCGAGCTCTCACCATTTATGTGTTCGGTAAATCATAAGAAGCTACTGAGGTTGCATAAGTAAAAAAGCTTGTTAAAACTCAAGCTTTCACCAAAGGCATGCGGCGAACAACTAAACTGTGAATTGAAGAGCTTGCGAGAAATCGGGATCTCTTGTGACTAATATGTGTAGTGAGTAGAAAAACTTGCGGGAAATAAAGTTGTCACCATGAAAGCACATAATGAAAAGATAGCTTGCAATTTGGCAATGGAGCATGAAACTTATGGAAAATCGAGCGCTTATTGTAGAACACACGTAGTGGAAATTTGAACATCATATATAGTCAAGCATCAAGCATGCAGGAAATTAGGCATTGACTAATCATGAAACTTTAAGATGTGCAGTGAGTAGAAAGGATTTTCTAGTAAACCAAGCTCTCACTATGGAAGCATGCAAAGAAAGATGCTAAAGGTTGTGATGTGGCAATAAAGTACGAAGCTTGTAGAAAACCGAGCACTCATTATAGAACACACGCAGTGGAAGTCTGAATATAGTGCATAGTCAAGTATAGAGCCTGCGAGAAGCCGAGTGCTCATTGCGGACATGAATATAGCATGCAACTTGGATGCTTGAAAAAGATTTGACACTTCGACAAGTACAAGCTAGCATAGTCTCAACCATGTCAAATCACTTTGTTAAAGCAAGTTTCTTAACAAGGCGATTGGGGAGCATATGCCCTAAGAGTATGAGGTGAATTGATTGAGTCTAGAAAAAGCTCTACCCCCATCACGATCACATGGTAGTGGAGATGGTGAACACCTTAAGGTTGTGAACTCTGCGAGATAGTTTGTGAAATTTGTGAGATGATGAACACAACGAGTTGGTGAACTCTATGAGATAGTAAACTTCGTGAGGTGCTGAACTCCACGAGCTGATGAACTCCGCAAGGTTGTGAACTCGCGAGGTAGTGGAGAAGACGAACTACGCGAGTTTGTGACCTCTGTGAAGTGGTGAACTCTGCAAGTTGGTGAACTCCGCGAGGTTGTGAACTCCACGAGGTGGTGGAGATGATGAACTCTGTGAGGTTGTCAACTCCGCGAAGAGGTGGGGATAATGAACTCCGAGAGGTGGTGAACTTCACAAGATTGGTTAACACTATGACTCTCCAGGATGGATACATGGAAACACTTTACAACATGCCATTGACAAAGTTTATGGAGCAATGAATATCAAGCTTGACACCTATAGTCTTGGGAAATTAGTTGCTTATGCCGAAAATAAAAAGTATTTCCATAAAAGGCTCACGTCTGTAATTAATGGAAAAATACATGAACCGAAGACGCATCAAATTTTCTACTCTTATCTTCAGAAGAATCCAAAGAAAAGAGTGGGGAGCAATTGGTGAGGTGTGAATAAAAATCCATTAAGTCCATTCAATTCCAATATGAAATGGAAACGTTACAAACTTGTCATCAATGAGAAACATTACATAACATTAATATTCACTCATTAACTCGCCATCCTATAAATAGACATGGGGGACAACGTTTTGAGCTACGCGCTATTCACTATCAACACTGATACTCTATCAAATTGAGTACTGAATTAAGCATAAGAGATTTCCTCATGGGTCAACTCGACCTCATCATGTTCCGTGTTTGCAGGTTTTGAGTCGTCATTCAAATTCCCGACCGTTCATATATTTGCTTTTATTGTTTTTTGAGTTTTAAGGTAACATTAATTATGCAAGGGCTTGTTTAGGAGAGTAACATGTTTTATATTTATCATGTAGTATATAGTAGTTTTTGCAGGTTATGAACAATAAAAATTGAAGATGGTGTAATTTCTTTTGTTTTAAATGCATATATAGTAAAATTATATTTTTAACCTTATTTAGTCTAAAATTAACGCATGAAATAAAAAAAATACAAGATAAAGATAAAATTATAATCACAATTGATTATAATACTGCAATTGTTATTATTTAAAAAAGATGCAATATGCTAAATGCTCTTTGTAAAAGCTAAAAACTATACTCTCACCATGCTAAATATAATAGCTTCCAAACAAACCCTACGTATAAAACTCGATTAAAAGTCATTCGTTTTTTTGTAAAAAAGATTATATGTCGTTATTACCATTTCGAAATCACTAAGCTACCACCACTTTCGATAACCATCCTTTCAGGATTCTGGTTACTGTCTGGGAAAGTTACACTATGTTTGGGAGGAAGGTTTTGATGGAAAGGGAAGGGTTAAAGGTAAGTGTAAAAGGTTATGAGGGGTTATGAAGGGTTATAGAGGGTTAGCTTTTGTATTAAAATTAATGAAGTTAGTAATTTGGAATGTTACCGTGGGTTTCATGGAAATGAAAGAGAAAAAATGTTGTGTGGTCAATTTTACCCTCAATTCTATTTTTTAAACCCTGTAAATTGTTACAACGTATTTCCTGTAATTTTGCTTGCATATTTTATTTTTCCAAATTGCTTGCATACTTTTGGTTCAATAGAGTGGAGTGTACTCTTTTAAATGCATGGTCAATATTGTTTTAGATTTCTAAATTTTCAGCTTGGTGGTATCTTTTGTTAATTAGCACAATATTCCATTTCTATGTGATGGTTTCATGTTTAATGGATAGAATGATTTATAAGAGATTGTTTTTTTACTGTTTCAATTTTAAAAGTCCTTCAGAATAACATTGGCTTTTATGTGAGCTAACTGTAAAAATTATTTGTATTTGTAAATCGTTGTTGGTGTTGCATGGGTAATAATAGGTTCCTAACTGCTCAATCAGTATGTTTGCTATCTCCACCTTTTTGAGAGGGAAAAGTAGAAAAGTTGATAAAGAAAATACAGTTCACATATTGGATATTGTTGATTAAATAGGAAATGCTACGGAAAATAATAGTTGTTTTGGTTAATGCAGTTTCACTTGATAGTCTTCCTAGAACTGATTTCTTTAGAATTGAACTAGAATATGTCTCTGAAGTCCAACTCGATCATTATTTTGTTAGTTATATTAGATTGCAATTATGTCCCCTAAATTTGCTTCACTGTGATTTTTTATTTTTTTATTCGGATTATTTGAAAGTGTTTATATAGTTGTTCAATATTAATTCACAGTATAATAGAAAATTAAACTATGAAAAAATAAATAAAAGTATGTAGTAATAACTAATATCATAGGGATAAATTTGGAATATAATTAATCAACCTATCATAACCCTTCCATTCTAAACAAACATAATCATTTATTAACCTCTCATTTACGATTATTTATGATCCTCTCGTCCCAAACAAGTTAAAATTTTTATAATTCATTCTGTTTCATTCCAGTCCAATCTAATCTATTATTAACACTTCCAATCTATTACAACCTCCTCTCCCAAACAGAGTGTTAAGGTGCGAGAGGTGTGAGAGTGGCTGGTATTTATTTGCAAACCTTAAATTTAATCTGCGTCGTTATTTTGTACACGTCACTTAATGGAGATCTTAGCTCATCTTCAAATACACCAATATGAGCCCACCTATTTTATTAAATGATGTGGCATAATCAAAGACTAATATTCAATGTAAATTTAAAAGAATTAATTACACCACATAGCAAAATTAAACAATATACTTGCATAAGTAAAAATATCAATTTTGTATTTTTAAAAATAGCAAAATACACCAATCTTGTCTTACAAATGGTACTACAATAAAATATGTTCTGAAAATTAGTAAAATCAAATCAAACCGAATTTCTCGTCCATTTTATGGCTTCATTTCTCTCTCATTGTCTCTCGTCACACACTCGTTCTCTCTTCCTTGTTCCTCTCCCTCTCATATGCTCTCCTATTCTCTCTCGCTCTCTCTCTCTCTCTCTTCTCGATTTCTCTCTCATCATCGGATATCTTCACTTCCTCTCTGCAATCTATGCGATCTCTCGGCTTCGCTTCTTCTTTGTTCCTCTCTCTCTCTCGTCGCTCTTTCTTCTCAATTTCTTTCTAGCATTGACCAAAAAGACAAAGGTGCTAGCGAAAGATAGAGGCGGTGGTGAAAAACCCTAACCAGATTTGATTTTGTTACGATCCAGATATGTGGTTTGTTGTTGAGAGACACAATGGTTGTAAGGGAGAGAGGAGACAGAGAAGGAAAACTTGAAACCGTTACAGCTAGGGTTTCAAAATAAAGAGTGAAAGAAAGAGAGAACAGTGGCAAAGGAAAGCTTGAACGGCGGCGACAGAGAATGCTTGTTTATTGAAGTCGTAATGGAACCAAGACAAATCCATTCAAAATTCACGAGCAACGTAGGAGTGGCGGCGGCTAGGGTTTCTCAAACTATCATTTAGGTATTGTACACCTGAAATTCATTTTGCATACACTTTTGTACACCTAAAATTCGTGTTGCGTATATCTTTGTACACGTACACTTATGTACACCAAATTGACTACCATTTAGTAAATTAAAATTTATAAATATCATGTACATCAATACCTATATACATTAATAAACCAACTTAATTTAAAAAAAAAAAATATTACACGTGTGGACTATCAACCGAAATTCATAAATCAACTTTTTATTAAAGAAAATTGTGGACTCATTTTGTACATTTGTGTACACTATTGTACACCTTTTGATAAAATTATATATTTTTAATAATAATTTTTTTTTAAAAAAAACTCAATTTCTCGTTGAAAGTCCTTTTTTGCAAAAAAATCTCAATTTATCACAAATGTTCGAAAAATAATAGTTTTAATGTGTTTATTTTTTCTGACACTTTTTATAATTGAAAACTTGAGATAACATTTTTTTAAGATTTGACAATTTATTTTTCTATGAAGGCGTGATTTTTCCGAGTTAATTATATCGCTTGTAAATTTAAAATTACATCTCAACCTCTAAATGTGCTACTTGGACCATACCAGTCCGGTATGGTAACCAATGCCCCATTTCGGATCACCAAGTCATTGAACGCCCTAAACAACTGAGCTAAAACATTAATATTCATAATAGAAATTGACCAAAAAAATATTCATAATAGAAAAAACTGAGCTAAGTTCTGTAGCTTTAGTATATTGATATTGATTGATATGCATTTAAGTTTGACTTTTCAGTGCAGTAATGGTGATGTTTTCAGTTATTATTTTGATGATAAATAAAAGAAAAGAAAAAACACGAGATTTCTAAAATGAATACAGAACGAGTACGAGAATAAAGCACGTCTCTGAAAAATGACTACGAAACATATACAAGAAAAACAAAAATATAGTTGACGACGACAATAGCTCCCGCCCAACGTAAAGCCTAATCCACAGACCATGTCTTCTCATCAATTTTCGATCAACACAAAATCAAAAAGAGGTCAAGCTAGTCATTCTCCTCCAAAAAGACATTCCTCCTAAAAAAATCAAAAAGAAAATGTAAAAACACATAAAAAAGAACTCGGAAAAGATAATGAAAAACACATTTAACGAAACAATACATGATAAACATACCATTTTTTATCCAACATTCCTTTATCTAACCAATTATCAAAAAATGAAGACATCGTAAATCCACTCATACCATCTCTACAACAAAGCCGAAACTATTATGATGTGGAGATCTTAGAGATGACTAGGTCATACCTGTCATTTTGAAGGTGGTGATAATAAATCCTTGAAAATGAACTCAACATAAAGCACTATATCGCGACAAAGATTCTCGTGACAACCCCCATTATCCAACTTTGCAGAACCCCCAACATCCTTTGCAGCTAGGTCTTCCTTAATAGCGGACTCATTCACCACATAACCTGTATCTTCCCTCAACCGACCTTTGTATGTATGATCTACTGCACCAGTGGGATGTATCTCCTGTGTAGAGAAGAGCCAAAAACAAAAATCAGAAATAAGTACAACTTGTGTAGACATGTATGAGTCCTCATCATTGTTAATAAAACAAGCACATGACGTTCACAAAAATATACAAACCAGTTTAACATAGTACCTGGTGACACTTTGGGAGCCCAACCTTCAGACGAATCTCATCGAGAGCCTTAAAAACTTTGTCAAATGTTTTAGCAGTTTGATCACGCTGGATTCTTAACTCCTCAACAACAAAGCCTTGGAACTCTTTATAATCATCAACCATGTTCGACAACTTAGCAGAAATTGACCTCAGTTTGTCAGATTTATTGCAACCGTTGCTGTTTTCCCCATCAATTGAGTGAACATCATCATCTTTTTCTTCTGAATCAACAGTTAGTGCTTTAGATTTCCCTTTCAAATTCTCATATAGCAAGCTCAAGTTTAGCTGCTTCAACTCTTCATCAGTCGGACACAAATTTTTCACCTTCAGCTGCAATAAAACAACAATTAACTACACTATAAACAACAAAAGAAATTGAAGAATTAAAAAATGACAAAGAATTTACCTCAGAATGCTCAAAAATCCTATTTTTTAATGTTTTAAAAGTAGGTTGGTCACTCGCCCTCCAGTTCAATATCCTTGGGATCTTATCACCAATTTTCGATGCACATATGATTTCAGCACGGAAGCAACATTCATAAAACCAAATCTGGAATGCAACAGGAAAGCCATCCATTCTATAATTAAAACTCTGGTTTGAGCCCGACCTCTTTTTGCCGGCACCTCTTCCCCTTAACCGACCTTTCATCGAATGTATCAAAGCATCAAAAGCGTCCCTCCCCCATGGATACTCATTGTATAACCCAGAATCAACGATATCAAAATCTAGTCGAGTTAGATACCTTTCTCGCCTTGTACTGATCACAAACCAGTGAATAAAAAACAGAATGGCAATCTTCAAGGCATCATCATCCGAATCCCACATTTTTGCCTTGAAAAAATCCAATAGAGACAACTTATGAACAGCCTTCGAATTAGGAAAATACTTTGCCATCAACTCTCCATTCCAATTCAATTTAGCAGCGTTACTTTGATCACCATAACACTTCAACCCAGAAACTAGAGCAAAATCCTCTATACCAAACCTCAACTTCACCCCTCCTACCTTGAACCACATCTCGTCATCCAAATCACACTCCACTTCCCTCAGCACCAAGGAGTGAACAAGCTGAGGCTGACTGATCACATTATTCATGTCCAAGAAATAGCCGAAACAAGTTTTCCTAAACATTTGGATTTGCCTCTCATCCAAATATGTCTTCAACATCTCAACAGCATTAACTACATAATTAAAACCTACTTTTGAAGGAAAATGGTTCCAAGGGTCGACAATATATTTCAAGTCCTGAAACAAACAAAAAGAAAATGTCACAGGCACAAACAAGCGTGACAAAACCAGTACAAAATGTACACATAGCGTATACAAAACATAAAGTACGAAGCAAAAAAAAAAGTGAACAAATGAATACAAAGTGTACACAGAATGATTTCAGCACAAAAAGCATAAAGCAAGAACAAGCTAAAGCACAAAATGTACACAGAACAATTACAACACATAAAGTACCAAGCAAAACCAAATGGATACAAAACAGACCCAATTGAGTACAGCAAAACTAAAATGAGCAAAACATAAAGAATCGATCAATGTTGAAACAAATGAAAACAAACCTGAAACTTCTCGCCAGAATTCGAACACAAAGACTTCAACTTCTTCAAACTTCCAGAAATTGAGGAAGAAGCATGTCTCTTTCCCTTACGAGCAACAGTTCTCACTCTTTTTGCCACCGAATCAGAAGCAGCAGAGATGTCGTTCTCCATTTCAACTAGTATAAACAAAATCAACAATGTCAAACATGAAGATCAACATAAAATTGAAATGATGAAAAAGGCAGAAAAACAAAACCCAAACAAATCAATGGAAAACACGCAAAACAAACAAAAAAGCACAAACCTTACATACCTGATTAACATTAGTGAAGAAGAATCAACACAGATACACAACAAACAGGACAATGTCAAACCCAAAAACACAAATAAAAGAAAAAAAAATTGACATCATCTTTTCATCAAATGCATTTTATAAATTGGAATTATTGTCACATACTATTGAACTAAATCAAACAGGAAACAAAGGCAAGAAGCTAAACCTCAGTAAGCTGATGCTAGATATCACTATTTTCCTACAGTTCTAAAAATTCAGCAAGTTTGTGCTAAATACGACTTCACCACTAAAAAAAAAAAACTATAAATCCCATCCTTTCACATAGAATGAAAGAACATGCAAGCAAACTCCAAACCCACTTCACAAACTCTGCCAACATTTTACCAATTCAATCAGCAAAACCCTAACAAGACTTACAGGTATTCTCACAACGAAACTCCCATGCAACCTGGTCTGAGAATTAGAAATAGTAGCGGACCGCGTCGTAGCACGGAGCCGAGCAGCGAGCAAGTCAGAGGCCGCGGCGTTGTGGGGAAGAATGGAAGGCAAGTGCTTATGTTTCGGGGATTTTTTTTTTTTTGACTGAAAGGTTTGACTGAATTTGGGTTGTTAAATGCCATATGTAATCGTCGGGTAAGTGGTGAGACAAAAACGACGTCGTGGAACAACTTTGGGCATGTACACACCATCGCTTGGAAGTGGTGAGACCAAAACGACATCGTGGGACAACACTGGGGGTAAAGCCAGGTAATTTCCTCAAACTCTAGAGGCATTTTGGGCCAAAAGAGACCTCTTCCACAAGAAACCATAAGCCCATAAAAACCCAACCCCTCTCTAACCTAAACAAACCCAACCAACCCAACACAACCCGAATACCCACACTTTCACATATAGCCGGTCAACGCCGTAACCCGATCACAGAGCCAACCAGTCCCAACTCCCAACCCATGTCTTCCCCACCCATCTTCTTCTTGTTCTTCCTCCTCCTCCTCCTACTGGGTCCCATCCCTTCACTTTCTAGAAGCCCTCACGTCATCAACTTCCGATCACCCAATCTCTATCCCGAAGGTATCACCTACGACTCCTCCGCCCAACACTTCCTTGTTGGATCTTTCCGCCACCGCACCATCGCCTCCGTCTCCGACGCTGGCGTCATCGATACCTTCATCTCCGACCATTCACTCGCCGTTAATTCCACTATCCTTGGCATCACTGTCGACTCCGTCCATCACCGCCTCCTCGCTTGCGTTACGTCCTTTCCTCCTCAACCTCCGTTCAACGCCCTCGCCGCCTATGACCTCCGTACTCGCAGCCGCATCTTCCTCGCTTCCCTCCCATCCGACGGCCCCTCCGCCGTTGCCAACGCCGTCACTGTCGACTTCAAAGGAAATGCTTATGTCACCAACTCCGGCGATAACTTCATCTGGAAAGTGAGTATGGATGGAGAGGCCACGGTGTTCTCAAAGTCCCCGATGTTTACGCGCTACGAATTTGACCCTAACGCGCCGTTCAGCAACTGCGGGCTCAACGGGATCGCTTACATCAGCAAAGGGTACCTATTGGTTGTTCAGAGCAACACTGGGAAAATGTTCAAGGTTGACGTGGAGGACGGCACGGCCAGGACGGTGTTATTACCGAAAGACATGGTGTTGCCAGACGGTGTCGCGGTAAGACGGGACGGCGTCGTTTCGGTAGTGTCTCCTAAGAAGTTGTGGTTCCTGAAGAGTGACAATAGCTGGGGAGAGGGTGTAATTTATGACGAAATTGAGCTTGACGAAGACAGGTTCCCGACGTCGGTGACGGTGGGGAGAGAGGATAGAGTGTATGTGATATATGGGTGTGTGCATGATGCTATAGTAGGGAAAGAAGGAAGAGAGTGGTTTGGGATTGAGGAGTTGAGGTCGAAGAAGGAAAGTGAGGATGAGAAGGTTTGGGTTTATGTTTTGGTTGGTTTGGGTTTGGCTTATTTCTTGTTTTGGAGGTTTCAAATGAAGCAACTTGTCAAGAATTTGGACAAGAAGACCAATTGAATTGTTTCCCGCTTTTTTTTCTTCATTTTGTGATGAATTCTGTAATGATTTTATAATTTCAAGAAATAATATTTCTGTACAGCTCTTGTGGTTGCATTGTATTTGTCCAGATTTTACTCCAACAGGAACAGGATACTTCTCCATTTTCATAGTGCAGGAACAGGTAGTATTAGAATCAACCTCAGCGCAACAAGATAGAAAGTATATTTTCAGTGAAAATAAATAAAATGACTTTTAAAAATGAAAAATTGGAAGATAATTGTTAAGCCTAGCATTGAATTATACATACAAAATTAAGAGTAGGATACAATCTCCATTGAATGATGCATACAAAAATAGTGTAGGATACAATCACAGGATTACTATGGTAGCATAGTTTCAATAACAGGTCCAGAGGAGAGTTATTTTGAGGCTGGAAATGATAATGGTGGCACCAAAGTGGGAGGAAGTCTTTTCTGCGCGTTGCTCTCTATCTTTGGCTTCGATACGCCAGCCTCCTTTCGGAGCTTTTCGAGTTTCTCCATCACTTTTCTCTTATTCTCAAGTCCCCCGACGCGTGCTTCTGCAGGTTCTGTTGAGAGAAGAGTGAATCCGAACAGGGCTCCTGTTGACAAATATAGCAATGTATTCCTTCGACTGCTCTTGATTTTTGTTCTTTTGATTTTATGACCTGGAAATCAGAAAAAGAAAAGTATAAACTTCACTGTGAAGTTCAATGGAATAACATTCCAGAATAATCAATCAGCTTCTAGTTTCTCATGATGTCATTCTCTGAATAAATTGAAGCAAAGTGGTCCTACTTTATACAATGTAGAATCCATAGTTTATCAGAAGTTTTCTGCAAGAAGAAGCAATGAAATTTCCTCTGATATTTGCTAGTGCCAAATCACTGCAAACCAAAACATGTTTAGAGCAAAAGCATGTCCACCACATCAAAAGATATAAACCTTTCCAAGATTCATAATAATTGCTTTTCTAATTCTCACGGATAAGGAACATGTTTATCCGATTTCCATTTCCATTGCATGAATTGCGCATTACAATATTCACTGCGAAACTTTTCCTCTTGTATTCCGCTTGCTTTCTTAATCTACAGCTAAAACCACTTGGAGCCCTCTTTAGAATCCCCAATCAAAACTGTGTTCCCAGCCAAAAAAGAAGTAAAACCTCATCATAAGAAGCAACAATTGAAAAGGCAACTCATTCCCATCATCAAGTTAATTAGAACAAAGAGAATACCACACACACAAAATTAACAGCAACCAAATCAAAGACTTCTAGCATTACTAATATCCCCACAGTCCACAGAACATGCCAATTGTGTTAGTGAATAAAAATTCAAGAAACTGTAAACAGACTGAAAAGAAAAATATAGAAAAAAGAGAAAAAATCGTCTTCTCCAAGAATCTAAAGTTATGCAAAAGACTGCACAAATGACCCGATTATTCAAAAGTAATATGCACCCAACGACAGCAATGTATTCTGGTAAATAGGCATCAACCAAATTTGGTGAAAAAAAAGGGGAAAGGCGTACACTTTTATGACTTGCTTGCTACAGTTTTTGACTTGCTGTACAGTTATACAAAACAACACAATCAATGATGCCAAATAGCCAATTGACAAGTAATAATTGGAGTTTTGATAATGTTGGAGTTCCTCTCTCATGTTTGCTATTGCTTTTATAGCCTTTATATGTAACTTCTCACTCTCCATTTTGTCTGCAAGTCTTTTGCAATTGCAACCCCAATTCATTACATAACTTCCTTTGACCATTAAGAGTAGTTCCCACTAAGAATTGTTCTCACAATATAACCACTCAGGTATGGGGCTAAATTCGATCTTAGTCGAGCTTTGGTTCATTTAAAATCTTTTAAGCTCGAATTTGAACTCGATTTTTTTTTCGAGATCAAAATTTTGTAAAAGTTCAACTCGTGACAAGATTTGTGAACTTTTCGAACTCGACTCAACAAAAACTCAAATAAATTTGTAAACAATATGTTTTAGTTCAGTTTTGAAAATAACTCTAAAAAAATATAATCAAATTTAATTTAGTTCAATAAAATCATGTTGAACATATAATTGAACAAAGAATTATTACAAATTTCAATTTGTTTCACAAGTTCAATTAAATATTAAATCATCTTATGCGAGTATGTTTAGACTTTTATAAACACAGTCAATCAGTGTAAGTTTAAACTTTTGTTAATGTGGCTCAAATATTAAATATTATTCCAAATATAAACATATTTTTCATAATTTAGTTTATAACACACATATATATAGATAATATATACACATGTGTGTATATATATATATATAGACAAGCCTACAAACGAGTTTGTTTACGGGCCTACAAACAAGGTTGTTCACGAGCTTTTGAGTCGAGTTTTTTGGTGATCAAACTCGGTTCGTTTATTAAAACGAGCTTAAAATTTTGTTCAAGATTGGCTCATTTATTATCGAGCCGATCTGTGAACGAACTTTTATCTAGGTGAACTCGCGAACCGCTCGACTCATTTCCACCCCTATCCAGGTAATGGCTTGTTCTCATGCAATTTGTCCAGTAGGTGTCATGCATTAACCACACCAAGTGTTATTATTACACAACATTTGGACAAATACTTGGCACATGCCATTACTCGGCTATTCTTCACCCGCTTGGCACAAGCATATTCAGTTCAGTTTTCAAAAGACTAAAACCACTAACCAAACCGAACCTGTCGGTTTTCAAATTTAGCATCCATAATCATCCATTCCCTTTCAGTTTTGTCTTCGGTTCGGTCCGATTAGATTCGGTCTATTTTTCGGTTCGGATTGGTTTTCTGTGCACCTCTAGTTGTTGGTGACTTGAGCTCTATATCCTTCACTCCTGGTTAGCTCGGGTTTGCCGAAGGATGTAATCATCATCACCGAGCTTTACTTCGACCCCGAGGGCTTGCTTTATTTTTTGGTGCCAACAGTTAGATAAACTACAAATCCTAAAAATCTATAATATTTTTTTACTTTTGTGTTAATCTTTCAAATGCATTTCATGGTGCTTAAATTTCAATGAAGAAATGGTCATAGGAATCCAACCCTAATATTCGAGTAGAGATAATCCAAGTATCAAAGTTAATAACATCGACTAAACCATCTTGTAAAAATGTGGATCAATTCACCCAATTTCAACAAAATTGACGGTTTGATTGTTGTTAACCACTTCAGTTGCAATGGAAAAATCGAACCAACCAGACCAATATGCACCCAAACCTCATTATGGAGGGCAGTTGCTCCCATCTAGTCTGTACATCGAAAACAAGATTGCCAGTAAGGAAACAAATGAAAGAACTTTTCATAACGATACAGAAGCCTTTGCATCAACTTCAGAACACTTACGACGTATTTTCTCTGGGATTTGTAAATATAGCTTTTATTATTTCAGGATCAAACAGGCACTAGTATTGTATGATTCATGTAATTTAATTTCTACCCTTATGAAAAGCTAGCAAGGTAAGGGAAAAACTGCCGAATTTAGCGAATTCCTCAATTCCTTTCATTGTTTGATTCTGCTGTTTCAATCTTCTCAGCTGCTGCAGCTGCTGTTGATGCTGCCTTATCAAAACCTAACTTCTGCAATTCGCTCAATAAACCTTTCATATCAGCACTAATTTTGTATGGACTATGAGCAGGACCTGGAAATGCGCTGCTAGATACTTCTTCCTTGTATTCAAGCAAGGCTTTGTTGATGACGTCCCCAACACGTGCATACTGCTTGCAGAACTTTGGAGTTACCTATACCCAGGGTAAAACATAATTGATTTAAGCAAATAACTATAGCAAGAACACAAACTCAGGTCGTGAATGAAGACTAACCTTTGCATGATGTGGATGTTGAAGCATTCCCAGTAGGTCATGGTAAACCAAAACGTACAGATAAGTAATGAAGGAAACTAACTATCAAAAAAACAATAATGAAGGAAACTATTCGAGTCAAAACAAGTGAGGATGAAAGAGTTACTTGAGTTTGTGGCAATAAAACAGGGAAGATAGCTACATCTAATATTATATAAGTAGACCTGACTACGAACTCCAATAGAAGTGATTGCCTAAAATACTATCAAGCCAATATAAGTGATTGCCTAATTGCCTAAAATACTTTCAAGCCATTAAACTTGCAACCCATCTAATTGTGTTACACAACTGAATTTGAATTTTGAATATCCACTTCAAATAGAATTTTCTCTTTTCCTAACGCAACTAAGACAAGTGGAAATTGTAATAACAACCATAATACGAACAAATCTAATTACTAAAAGCACATAATGTTTGCATCCACCCCTAAAAGACTATTGGTAAGCAACAACAATAGAACTTAAAAGAATCTAAAAAGTTCATGTTTATATATTTAAAGCAGAAAACTTTGCAGCGTGTTATTGACTGAATAGTTGTATATGCAATACTGTTTGTGAAGACAATTATCTCAGACTAGTAAGAAAAGAAAAGACAAATTTCAAACCTGGCCACTGTAAAATGGCCCTGCTCCAATGCCAATGGTGGGGATTCGAAGCTCTGATGTTGCAGCAACAGGTGCAGGTACACATTTGAGAACAACTGAAAAGCAAACTGCTTCCTGCAAAGCTAAATGCAGTCTCCAAAACCTACAAAAACAAGCATAAACAAATTCAACACTATCATCAAACACATAAATTTTAATCCGCAACCACATAAACAAAACAGACGTTGACAGCACTGGCAATGTTTTTCCCTTGTGGTCTGAATCCCCCAAGAACACTAATAGCTTGCGGGGTAGGTCCTACATGACCCATAACTGCAATTCCCGCCTCCACAATGGCCTTTGCGGCAGTAATTCTGGATGGCGACCCTCCTTCCATTTTAATCGCATCCATTCCTCCTTCCTTCAAAACCCGAACCGCTGTATCAACTGCCTGCTCATAACCCAAAACTGCAACCAATCACCAATTACACTTACACTTGAAACCCATCCATAACAACAACCACAACAAGAATTTTCTTATCATATTAGTCAAGTTGTTTTTGATGCACGTTCAACTATATATTAACTAGAAAAAATAACTGTGAACGTACAAAACAATGCAACAGACTTAAAAATAATGTTTACTGTTGCACAATATCGATTAAAAATTTAATTTTTATATCCGACTATATCTATGAAAACTAACAAAATAAAAGAATTAACTCGTTACCTGAGAAGTGCTAGACTCGTAGGTGCCGAAAGGCAGGTCGCCAACGAGAAGAGGCCGTTTGGCGCCACGAGCGACGGCACGGCAATGGACAAGCATTTCATCAAGGGAGATAGGGAGGGTTGTGTCGTGGCCGAGGACGACCATGGAGGCGGAGTGGCCGACTAAACAAATATCAGTGCCGGCTGTATCAAGGTGGACAGCGGAGGGGTAATCGTAAGCGGTGACAACAGTTATGGGTTCGCCTCTTTTATGTTTCTGTCTCAAGTGAGTGAGCGTAACTCTGTGGTTCGCGATTTTGTGGCTTAGGTACGCCGTAGACGGAGTTTTCGGGGACATTACTCTTGAAACGGAGGCGGTGACGGAGGAGAGAGGCGGAGGAGGAGGAGGAGGATTTGCAGAGCTTAGTGAAGAGAGACATTTGTGAAGCGGTGGATTTTGACTTGGGTTGTAGAGTGCAAGATTATAAATGAATATGTTTGGCGAGTGAGAGAGTGAGGTTAGAAGTGTGAATGGTATGTTTGAGAACACTCACACAGACCTACAATGTGGTCGGTTTCATAATATTAAAAACCGAAGCCGACCAATAAGTGTCATAACTTCGGTTAGCAAGGAAGAGCGACCAGTTGGAACATTTCATCAAGCACCTGGAGTGCGTCGCCGACGCGGCCATTTATCACAAGCAAGAAAGTCATCATACCGTTGCAAAAACGAATGCTAAACAGAGAGAGTGAATCCTCCAACAACCAATTTCTCCGGAAGCAGCGGAGAAGAGAAGCAGCCGGGGACTTGTTTGTCAGTGGAACATTCGATTCTCGATTTTCAGATGAATGTTCCATTTTGAGAGAATGGAATGTTCCAATTACAGACAAGTTCCGAGCCGCTATGCCAAAAATGCCTGAGATGCGAAGGAGGAAGGAGAGTTCGTGCGCTTCTTGTGTTTCTTTTTCAAGTGAGTTTGTGTTGAGTTTCAAGACTTGAGGAAGGCGATATCAGGAATAAGAGCATGTGCAACAGAATTTTCATATTGAGTATTTCTATAGAGAGTTTCACTTTAAATTGATGCTTCAGTAGCTTTTTATAAGTATAATTCTTTCTATAAATATGTTAAAATTCTTCTAAATGTACAAAGGCAAGTTAAAATTAAGAGTGTATATAATTTTTAAAGATAAGTTAAAATTAGGAGTTAATAAAATATAATATATTAAAGAGTGCAATAAAGAGAATTGTTGTACATGCTTAGTATGTATATTTATCAAGTTCGAGAAAAAAAAAATAGTAAATACTTATTATATTTCGGTTGGCTGGTTGGGGGATTTTCACAATAGTAAAAACTTTTTTTTTCCTCTTTCATATATTTTTTTTATTTCAGAGCATTTTTTATTTTTTTTCTTTCCAAATAGCACTTTTGATAATAATAGCAAATACTAAAAACTATATAAATTGAAAATATAAATCTTCTCTAATACTACTCTTTAATTAAAATCTTTTTTTAGACTATAAAATTCGATTGGAGGAAGAGATAAATAATTAAAAGAGGGTGAAAATAAAAAATAAAATATATAAGAAATTGTTTACAGTATAATTGAAGTTCAGACCCAATGAATCGGGCCGAGTCTGAAGTGCCCATGTGAGAGTAAAGCCTTGTCCCAAGAGGCCTAGTTCAAGGGAGCATAGGCGAGCTCAAAGAGTCTAATCTCTAGAGGTTCGACGTTGCAGAAGGAAAATATCTGTTTATTAGTGAATTTTTTTATTTTTTTAAAAAATTAGAAAACAAAAATGAAAAAATGAAAAATTTGTTCATATAACACTAAATTTTTTTATTATTTTCTATGTTATTTTAGAAAAAAAAAACAAAATAAAAATAAAAAATTATTTTTTAACTAAACATAGTCAAAAAGCTTCTCCAGGAAAGGAAGAATTTTCATGAAGCATCAGGGGAGTTAATTTTGAGAGATACTTGGCTCCTTGCAAAGGTCACATCTCATAAAAGGAAAAGAGTCCTAATCGAAGGAAAAGAATCACACAAGGGAGTTGATTGTTGGAATTTGGCCTCAAGGAGATTTCACTGCTAATGGGAATATATCATAGACTTGATTCCAGGAGGAGGTTATTGAGGAGCTGGACAAATCCTCAAAACCACTATAAAAGTAGAACGTGGAGTCATTTTGGAGGACCTTTACATTACACACTACAAGAAATTCGCTGTCTTGCGACGCAATATTGCGTCTCTAGCATGGTCACAAATTGTCCGTCCTAATAAGTCACTTTGAGTTTGTTGTGATGAAATCTTTCACGACATCATTGAAATGTATTGTGACAAAAACAGTAAGTATTGAGACCAAAAATTTGTCACAATTATATCTTAATTTTGTCAAAATAGAATAAGTTTAGTCCCAATTAATGGTATAACTTAAAAAGTAATATATTTATAGTGACAAATATAGATTTATCAACAAATTGCTTTCATCACCATTATTGTAGTTCTCGTAAAATTAAATTATCTATTGTGACAAAATGTTATTAGTAACAACTTGAATTGTTATAATTACAATTTAATTGTAATATAAATTTACTAAAGAAATTTTAAAAAGGAAAATATAATTTACTGCTAAAAAATATTCAATATTACAAATCTGTGATTTTACTAAATCCATGATAACTACTTTGAACAATAATTCAACAAAGTTATCTATGACTAAAGAAAGATAATTTGTAATTCCCATGTATAATTTTTCTCGGTAGTCAAATGGATCGTCATCTTGATTTTAATCTGCAAAGTTAATGGTGATTTTAATCAAGTTGCGGGTGTCTATATTTGCATTTATTGGAGGCCGAATAGAGAGGATCAGGGAAATACTAGTTTGAGGCAATGTCGAAGGTGAAAAGTCACCGATTAGGTCTTGAAGTTCGTGACCAGATCGATGCAATGCGAGATTGAAGTACTGTCGAAGCCATTCTCAGGTGAAGAAAAGTTAATTATGGTTAACTAGGGTTTTGTTTTGTGTTTTTTTCTTTTCTTTTTCTGTCAAGGAAGAAGCAAAAGTTTTCGTCAAGAAGTAATCTTTATTTTTCTGATTCCAGTCCGCTCAAATGAAATATTTTTAGTGACGAAATAAACTTTGCCAAGTTAGATTTCTTGTGGTGACATTAACTTAAAGTAACAAATATTTCGTCACAATGCAAAAACATGTATTCTTACAAATTATTTCATAACAATAACATATTTATTGTGATGAAATTTGAGTGACTGCAACTGTTGCCTTATGGTGACAAATTTCTTGTTACAAGAATAACTTCGACGAAACTTGTTTTGACAAAATATTATTGTAATATCGTATTTGGTCACAACAAGATACAACAAAATGCGCCAAAATCTCCCGCCATATATATTGCTACGAATGAGTATGACGACTTGAAATTCGTCACAATAAGGATATATGTAGTGACAAAATGTTGCCACAAAGAGATTTTACTAATCTCAAACTATTTGGCAAAATTGTTTGGGACGAAAACTCTATTTCGTCACAAAAACCATATCTATTGTGACAAAATATATATAGTCACAATAACTTTTGTCACAATGTAACAAATTTCTTGTACTGACATTTCACTTCACTCTTATGGGTTTTATTATTCTAGTTTTCTAAACTCTCTGAACCCTTTAGATTCTCTCAACTGTGTTCTTTGTTCTCAATTATCATCTTTATAATTTCGTCATCAATTAATAAAAGTCATTGTGTGTTTTTGCAACTATCTCAAAGGAGTAAAAGAACCCAATATCACCATCACTCTCTCTTAAAACTAGTTTGCATTATCAGATAATTTCAATTCATCGTCAATTGATCAAATGAACCTGATGGGTCCCTCAGAAGTCAAAAAAATGACTAGAAATGTCAAGTTAGAACTAGTTGGAGTTATTGTGAGATATCATAGTGATGATCCTATATGGAGACTAGGTGCAACGGAGATCCTCAACTGCTCTCGCTCAACTCATGCATGCGTTGTGGCATAACATCTATTGGAATCCTTTCCTCTGGAGTCGCATATATGCAAACATCATGACAAATGGCGATTTATTGGAAAACATTGAATATTTTTAACCAGTAGTAATTCCAAGGAGTTCATACTCAAGGTCGAGCAAAAAATGAAACTAATAAAGGTTATATAACAAAAAAAAAAGGAGTTTGTGTGGAATTCATTCACCTAATGTTACCGATATATATTAATATGTTTTATATATTTGTGTTTTTCTAGTCAAGTCCTTATCAATATTCGTTACTTTTCTTATATAGAAGTAAAGTCAGTATTGGTACCCAATATCAGAGGTAACATAACATGTCGGGTTAGGCGTTCGGTTGTCAGTCAAATCATAGTTGTGTTTCAGTTAGGTGAGTAGATAAATATATATAACGTTGGCTATTTAAAAAGTATATATATGTATGATTTAGATTAAAATCATGACTTTAAAATTGATCATTATCCTAGAAATGGGAGTAATGTAGGTTATTTTCAGCTGTATTTATTATAAAATAATATGCATTTTGATGTTAATTTACACAACATTCATGCATTGCATAATTAAATTGAGATATGAGAATGACATGTGAATGGGTTAAATGATTGACTTATGATATCATACGCCCATAAATAGATATGGTGCATCGATTAATATGTGGGATTGTAAAATTGATCATACCTTTGTTGCATATTGTTATGTGATTTAGCTAAATATGTATTTTGGAGACCATGGGACTACAATGCTCGCTAATATATTTTATTTGAATATTATAATTATGACTTGATTGTTAAAATATAAAATTCTAAGGATCTGAGACAATTGTAACTAGTTTCAGTTATGTAGTTTCTAAAGTGCTAGATATTCCTTTTGAGCCAAATACTATTTAGCTCTTAAGGTTAAGATCTTGATTAAACTTTGGTGCCTTTTATGGATTATATTTATTATTTTCAACATCGAACTGACTATGAGAGCACTTTCAATATGCTAATGGGTATACAATCAGTGATTTCAAAATTTACTATTCAAAATTTTCTTGTACAGTTACTTATTTCTACTATATTTTTTTCTTGAACTTTCAGCTTATTGATTATCATTGATATTATGTTTAATGGTGGTCATTATGAGTAATGATAGAATAAGCTATACTAATTAAGATTGATAAGTTGAATGGAATAAAATATAATGTCGATCAATTAACATTCAAGTATATGACTATATTAGTATTGATATACCCCTTTATCATTTCCCATATATATTTGCTCACTCACAAAGTTCTTAAACTCATCCCTTTTTCTCTCTCCACAGATTAGTAGAAAGAAATTGTTTTCTGCTTGCTCCATCTAGTCTTCATACTCATCTAGTCTCCATTAAGAGAGGTTGGGTCTATATTACAAAGCTTGTTTACATTGGATGTTGAAATATATTTTGAATATTAAGTTTATTAAGCTTTGATATCAAATAAGATTATCCAAGCAAGGTGCCATGAAAAATTGTAATACTTATAATGAACATATTATAATAAAATTAAAGAAGATTTATAATAAGGATATCGTTATTGACATAGCTGAAAATATATTCATATAATGAATAATATTTAATTGAGATAGTTGGAAATAATTAACAAGTAATAAGCAGATAAATACTCACCCTATCGCCAGAGATGGATGTGACAAATATTATGAAATTTTGTTGCAACAAACAAAATTATTTAGTCTGTAATTTATTAACAAAAATTTAAACTAAACACTTTTTGTTACATATTTTCCATGATTTTAAAAATGTGTACTATTGCCCTAATTTATCCTACCTCTAATAATGCCTTAAGTTTGTTAAAATGACATGTTTATGGATTCATATAGTTCAATAACATTGCCTACTTCATTGTTTGAGCATGTATCTTCTCAATTATATGCGAGAAAATAAAAGTGTGTTTATTTAAGCAAATTTTCATGTTCTTGAAAATATAGCAAATATAAATGGAAAACTTAAAAATTTGAGTTATTTAAATATTTTCTTTTTCTAATTTAGAATGTATATTTGACTGGTTTTCTTGGTCTTCTATTTCTTTTGTAGGATGCAGCATTCCATTCGCGCTTCTAACGAATTATGATTCGTTTCTTCGGATTGCATAGTTCTTTTACGAGGAATTTGGGAATTTCCATATTTGTTTACTGATAATTTTTTCCTACAACTCGATACTCTTGCAACCGTTTTTATTAAGATACAATATTTTTTGATTAATGTACAACTTTCCCTTATTAAAGTAGTATAAATTTTTAATATGTAAATAAAAATTATAAATTATAAATTCTAATAAAGAATTATTGTACCTTGATAAGAAGATTGTATCTTAATAAGAAAAGTTACAAAAACTCCTACAACCATCGAGTTGTAAGAAAAAAATATCCATTATTTACTGATTGAATGAATTTACTTTTGCTTCCTCATCAAAAAAACATCGGATAGGAAAAAAAATTTGTGTTCATTCAACCACTGTACTTTCGTATCGATCCCGATAAAGCATTAGATTGCAGGAACTGGTACTTTTAATGCGTACCCAGTGATGTTCGACATTGAGACAAAAATAATTACTCCTATATGTTTTGGTTCAAATAACTTAAATAAATAGCTATTCAAACTACGAGTTCATTTGAGAAAATAGAGATGTAATATTATGTGAATTGAAAAGAAAGGAACTTGCGGAATTTCGAATATTATTCAACTGCCAAAATAAAAATTAACAAAAAAATCAATCTGACAATACAGAAAAGAATTCAAAGAATAAAAATGCTTCTTGGAAAAGAAAACAAAAAAAATCAAATAATATCAATATAAGAACATTGATTTTTACCTTTATGATGAAAGTTGGGGGAGCCTGAAGTACGGATACATGGTTGATGTTCTTTTTTGTTGGAAATGTGTCACCATATACGAAGAAGACCTCGAGAGTGGGAGCCTATCTATGGTGTTGAAATTCCATGCAAACACTGGTCAAATAAATAGTCCCTTGCCTATACCTCACATTCGTCATCTGTTCGACCTTTAAGTTTATTTCTTGTTAGAACCACCTTTTCCACTTGCTCGATCAGTTATAACTACATCATTTCAACAACATTTCTTTGGACAAGAACTACTTAATTTATGTCGTCCTAATATGACGCTTTTAATATTTTTTTAGGGTGAATAATACCTATAAATCTATGAGATATATTAGCGTATTTTGTCTTTTGATTCTCAATTAAAAACTTAATAT
Organism: Flueggea neowawraea; assembly: GCA_948243855.1. Lineage (NCBI taxonomy): Eukaryota > Viridiplantae > Streptophyta > Magnoliopsida > Malpighiales > Phyllanthaceae > Flueggea > Flueggea neowawraea. The sequence goes on from CAODLS010360589.1 coordinate 29,515, forward strand.
CCACCATCTATGTGCCATTGCTTTTTTTTTAAATCACTACCATGGGTTACCTCGCTAGGTTATCAAAAATAGAGATCAAATCACAAACTACACTAATGTCGAAACACAGATCTATATATATATATATAAAACAGCAACCACTAGAGCAATTGGTTGTATTAATTATTACTGATGTGTCTTTTTCTTCTTTTTTTTGAAATTTTTAATTATCTTCATTTGTGCAATTGTTTAATCCACTAAATAAATCTACATAATTACTCTGTGTTAATACATTTTAATAGATCAATTAATTAGACAACTTTATTCTGTTACATGTCATACATACAGTGAAGCTGTACAAGTTGGAATCAACTCACAATGTCCTGTCCCTCTTTTAATGACCGTGCACCACACTGCTCCTTTTCTTTTTGACGTTTCATTTATCTCTCTCTCTTTTCATGGTTGCCTCTCCTTTTCTTTCTTTCATCTGGTTGTTGAATTCTCTAATGTCGATCTGTGTTTCGATATGTTTTCACTTGCGGGAGCATATTAAACAATGCAATTATAATCATATTCTGAGTTAGACCAATCAGTTTAAACTTTTAGGTGGACTAATATCTTGCAAATATCTATAATGTTTTCATTTTCTTTTCTAATTTCTTCTAGGCCATCAATTATATATATACACACTCTGTTATATGTCTTATTGTATAAAGCATTGAGTTCCTTTGACATTATGATTTTTTTTTTAATAATTTGTATCGAGAATAAACTTAAGTATTAATGAATTATAAGCCTATTGGTTTACATTATGTTTTCTACTCTTGTACAACTTTAAAATAGCTTAAATACTATCATGTTCTTGGTTATGCTGATTTTGGATAAATTTTATTTTTTTAAAAGAGAGGGTTTGAATTTTAGATAAAAAAAAGATATTTACTGAAAATAGAAACTCAATGCTTCGGAATACAGATTTATTGCTCATCCTTAAGGAAAAAGAAAATGTTCTTCAACATTGACTTGAGTAATATTCAAGTGATTAGATTTCCCTTTTCAATAACAAGTTAATAAAGTATTGCAAAACTCTTGTTGCAAGGTGCCTATGAAATCACATATAGGACCTTGTACATGTGCATGCATGCAAATCTATTTGGCTAAACCAAAACCATATTAATTGTACGAATCATTTCAATAATTCCTCATTTCGCTACAAGCAACATAAATCATACCAGGAACTTTTTAGTGTACGTCACTGTCACAATAAAGCTGCTACTACTGTTTCACAGTCTAGTTATTGTCTATGGATACTGGCACAGCTCACATGTTTCCCAACTGCTACACTAACACAACTATACATAGTACTCAACATTTTGTTCGTATTTCACCATTATAGGTCAAGTTCTATAGTTCTACACCCTGCAGAGATGCTATAAAAAGATAGTATGATTATAACCTACTCGTTCCCAACTATATCATATTAGGCTGTTGCTTTTGTAAATTAAGAGCGATAAATTGTAAATCTAATAAATCGAGAGGATCCTAAAATTGGTTGAGACATTTTGTGTTTTGTTTTTTGAAGACTACAATACTCTTACTATGCAATTTGCTAAATTCAAATGATCAAAGCAAAGAACCCATTAATCTCCATTGGTTATTCTCCAAATCAGCATTCCAAACGGCCGTGCCATTAGTACAGCCATATATTAAGTATTTTCCCTACTTGGCTTTCTATTGATTGCACCGGCAATCATCATCCACACATCGACATATATATGCTTTTTAGTATGATAAACATGTTCATCAAAGATGTCTTTTCTACCTAAATAATATTAACCATGTAAAAGAAAACTAAGAATAGCTTAATTGAAGCCGATCCTTTAGGCTTCAAAGATGGATCAGAGTCCAAGTTTTGTGGTGAAAAAGAAGTATTCTTTGACGAAAAAAGTGTGTTTTAGAGTCTAATTTTAATAACTTGACCATTATTCGAACATGCTTATTGGGATTTTTTTAAGTTAGAAAAATTTTATTTGACATAATCCACAAAACAATAAATTAGTGGTAATCGTTAAAATCATCACCACTCAAGATGTTTTTCGGTGCTTATGACTATGACACTGAGACTACTAAGGTGATTACTTCTTGGGGTTAAAAGGTTTTCTTGTTGAGGGTTTTTAGTCGTTCTAAGCCAAACATATTCAAGGTCGAACAGACAACGAAAGAAAGATTAATTTGCAAAAGACTGCTCACTTGACAAGCATAGCACGGAATCCACTCACCCGGTAACGTCATCCTTAACACTTGAAGCTTCTAACGTGGTTGACAACGTATGTGTATTTTCCATAAAAATCATGACCTACAAAACCCATATACACATAAAAAGATCAAACAAAAAGCTTTACACCAGCTGGTTTAAAATTGCATAAGAAGCCTAAACAATAAGGGAAAAGTGGCATGGGCATGCAAGCAAAAGAAGAGAACAATAGAAATATCACAAAAAGGGATCCAAGTACCTGCACCCGTTACAATAATCAGGGACTTGAAATTTAAAATGGGAATGAACATGGATGGTGTAGTGTTGTAAGGGTTCATGATGGAGGATTTTTATAGAGATAAAAGCTCGGGTTGAAGCGTGTGATTTTGTCATCTTATATTCACAACTGCTACTTTTCGCACGTGAGACCCAAACTTTGACCCACGGGTGCCACATATCCCTTAACAACCTTCTCCTTCCTAAATAACTCATAAAGATTACTGTTTATACGTATAATGTACAAGAATTTGACCAAAAAAAGAAAAGAGAATTTGACAAAACAAAATGACAAAGTCACAAGTTTTAAAACACAATTATTTCAACTACCCAAATTAGTGGAACAAAGGCAGATAGTAAAATGGATAGACATTGTTGAAATATTTACATTGAACAAATTTAAATATAATGGGTCATTTATCAAATCATAATTTAAGATGTAATTATAATTAGAGTTTATCTTATTTATCAAAGTTTGACTTGTCAAAAAAAATGAGTTACCTTTTATATAATTAATTAAAATTTATCTGTTTTGGATAAGTTATTTAGAGTTTATCTTACCTAAAAATTTTGAAACATTGTCTGATTTGATACATATTGTTTGAAATATGCCCATCAGTTTCTATGATATCCTTTCTCTATAAGGTAAAATAGATGCCCGATAAGATTTTTATTTGTTTTTTAATCGGTAAAACTCATTTGTTTTATGTTCATCTTGCTAGCTCATCGCACAGCAAGAAAGAGGAATTTTGTGATCAATTGAATATCCAATGTGTGGAGTAAATGGAAATGGAGGTGACAAAGACCCAAGAATAGGGTTGAAAGAGAAGTAAATTCTTTTCAAAATGGAAGAAGGAAAATTAAGTGAGGTTAGATGCAACTCGTGCGACTCTTGAAAAGCTGATGAGATGATGGGGAACAGATGGATGTGGTTTGTTTTCTGCTCCACATGATCCCACTTCCATCTACCTTCATCCACCCCAATTCTCCACATATTCCGCCAATATATATATATATATACTTAAATATGCGAAAATATTTGGAATTATACAGCTTTCTCCCGTTTTATTAAGTTGCTAATTCGGTGTTTTAATTCCTAATGAAATATTTTGACTTACGAATATAAAAATTGCTAGAGTTATCTTTAATGTTAAAAAATAAGTTCAATTTTGAGTAAAAGTTAATTCTACCAAAACATATGTCAATGATTATTATTTCTCAGAACATGTACAATAGTCTCCTTATATATAAAAAGTCAAATATATTATTTTATTTTTATTTTTGTGTTAGTTTTTTTTTTTAATTTGTATATTGAAGAGAGAAGTTATTAGAAAGTGAATATTTTATTGATGAATTAGATTAATAGTATTAATGAGTGAATAATAATTCTTTAATTTTGTTAATAAACTGTAGTTCTAAAAAATGTTAGTTAATTTATTAGGAAAATATTAAAGAAGTCAGTTAGATTGTAAATAAAAATAGAGTTTGGTTCAAAATTCGAAATAAATAGATAGATAAAATATTATATTTTGAAGAAGATATTAAGGAGCATTGTTGTACATGCTCTCATAAATTACTGAAAATTTTTCAATATCACTTCTTTTTTAAAAATTTCACACAAGCTAGCTGGTTAATTGATTTAACCATATGTTTTTCCAATCCGTCGGTTGAAGAATATATATTTTTCACTATATGCAATGTTTAATTTCTCCTGTCCACTTGAGTTACTTTCTTTTTTTTTTAATAAAAGGTTAGAGGTTGAGAAATCAGTGGTGTATCATGTCATTTCAACTAAATTGACACCCTATTAACACATGCATCATCTTCCCGAGCTCCAAAATATTATTAATGGAAAAAGAAAATCTATACAAAAAAGTTCACAAAAAAAAAAGGCTACATGAAGCGATATCACTTCCTACAAGAGAAATCATCATAGACTAGACTATTACAGAAATCCAAAAGGATAGTCCACCAATGGAAACCAGAATTCCTGGTGCCATAATTAGAAAGAGCATCGGGTACCCTGTTGCCCTCTCTGTGAATATGAGATACAACAAATGACACATGAGAAAGGTGGCTTAAACATTCAGCCCACTCCAAACGAGAACACCAAGGCACCTCCAAAGTTCTTGTCTTAAAAAAGATGAACAACAAATGTGGAGTCAATCTCGAGCCAAAGATTGTTCCATCCACATTGTGAGGCTTTTTTAATAGCAAATATAACGACTTTGAGTTTGGCAACAAAGGCGAAAGACTCACCTGTGGCGAAAGTGAACACTCCCTTGGAAAAACCTCTAATGTTACAGAAAATCCCACCTGTACTTGAAGGACCTGGGCACCCATAGAGCCATTTGTGTTCACTTTGACCCAATTGACAGGAGGAGGCGGCCACAACACATAAATAGAACGTTTTATTTTGGGTGCTTTCCGTCCACACCAGAATTTGCTTCTAACCATTCCCTCTAATGAAACTTACAAATCCTCACAACATCGTCCTCTTTTTTTTTTTTTCATCCTATTCCAAACTAAATCATTTCTATTCCTCCAAATTGACCACATTAACATACAAACACAACCCAACTCCTCTTTGGTTATGCTCTCCTCAGTAGCCATTAACCAATCAAACACAGAATTCCAACAATAATCTCAATACCCAACCAAGAAAGCCTACAAACAAGATTAGCAAAAGGACATCGAACAAACAATTCAGTGAACATTCAAAATCAAAACCACAAGCATAACAAGAAGTAGAAATATACATTGATCTTTCTCTTAAATATGCCATTAAAGGTAGTAAATCCCTTATTGTGCTCCAAATCTCTCATTTTCATTCACCATTGAAAGCTCAATCAAGGAAAAATAAGCAAATTTTACATTGCAACAACCCTTCTCTTCCAAACCCCAAAAAGGACAATCACGAACCCATCTTCTACTTAAAGAAACTTTTAAAATTTCCATCTGATCTCGCTCATTAAACAAGCTATTAACCAACTCCTCATTCCAATGCTACTCTCTTAGAATCAAAAAATTTGCCACTGGCAAATCACTCATATCAAGATTTAAAACAATAGAAATAAAAGAATTGTCCTTGTCAATAAGCCAGGCATCACCACAAACTTTGATAGCACTCTTATCCCCCATGCGCTATCTCAAACCCTTCTTAATCATCTCCAACGAAGATCAAATACCTCTCCAAGCATAGCTTGGATTACAACACAAATTAGCCCTTAATAAATTCGAATTAACCCAATACAATCCTGCCACATTTAAAATTAACCCAAAACTTGACTGTGGAAATACAACTCCAAATCAACTCAACCTACGAATCCGGAAAGCCCATTTTTATCATTACCGCCCTCACAAACTCCCATTCAACCTGGTCATAAGCTTTGCTCATATCAATATTCAACGCCGAAAAACAATCTTTTCCTTGCTTCTTTCTCTTGAGAAAACGTTGGATCTCCAAAAGCAATGAGAACATTATCCGTTAACTAGGGGTGCACACGGTTCAATTTGGTTTTATAGATAAATCACCAACCGAACCGAACTGTTCAATTTTGCTCTTTGGTCATCTATAGTTAAACTGTTGGTTTTAACTTTTGGTTCGGTTCGGTCAGTTTAATTAGTTTAAAATATAAGTAAAATCAGAGTTGATAAATGGCATGGTTAGTTTGTTTTAGGTTCAATTTGGTCAGTTTTGAATAGATGTATATGTAAAAACCAACATTATGTTATATAAGTTAGGTTTGATTTTTAAATAGATAAAACCGTAACCGAAGTGAACCTTTTGTTTTTTTGCAATTCCTCATCTATATCTACCCAATTGACTTCAGTTTTATTGTCGGTTCGATTTAAAACGATTCGGTTTTGTCTTTTTTTGTTCACCCTTACCGTTAACAACCTTCTAAGAACATAAGCACTTTGAAACTCTGACACCAAGGAATCCAACAACCTTTTTAACTTGTTTACAAGCATCTTCAAGACGATTTTATAAAGAACTTGACAAAGAGAGATAAGCCGAAAGTCCTTCATACATTGAACTCTATCAACCTTCGGAATTAGCGCAATTGACATAAAATTCAACTCATTAGGAATCTTTCTTTCAGCGATAATTTTCAAACAATAGTCAGCAACATCATTTCCGATTAAATGCCAAAATGTTTGATAGAAGCACGAATTGAAACCATCCGGCCCAGAAGCTTAATTATTCAACTTGCTAACTTAAAAAAAAATTATAGGTGCAATTCGGGTTCGACTACAGTGAATCCCCCTAAAATGTGCCTCAATGAGGTGCATTAATCTGGACCATTATATGGAAAAAAATTAATGTGAATCGTTGGATTGACATAGAGTATAAGGGAGTATACTCCCTCTTTTACTGAATTTTAACAAATTAAGTAAAAGTGAACAAAATTAAGTAACTTTACTTTTACTTAATTTCATCACCTTTTACTTATTTTTTTCTTTTACATAATATTTTTTACCGTTTACATAATAATTTTTTACCGTTTACTTAATTTCACAACATTTTACTTAATTTTTTACCTTTTACAAAATTTTCAAAAAATTAGGTAAAAGTAAAAAAATTAAGTAAAAATTAAGTTACTTAATTTAATTACCTTTTACTTAATTTAAGTAAATTTTACTTAATTTCTTTACCTCTTAATAAATTTACAAAAATTAAGTAAAAGTAAACAAAATTAAGTAACTCACAGAGTTATTGGCAACAAAAAATATGTGTCACTAAATAAATATTTGTCACTACATACATTTAGTGAAAAAATATTTTTTGTTTCCAAAAATTCACCTTTTACTTAATTTTATTTACTGTTACTTAATTTTTGTAAATTTTGTAAGAGGTAAAAAAATTAAGTAAAAAATACTCAAATTAAATAAAAAGTAATTAAATTAAGTAACTCAACTTTTACTTAATTTTTTTATTTTACTTAATTTTTGAAAATTTTGTAAAATGTAAAAATATTAAGTAAAAGGTATTTAAATTCAGTAACTCAACTTTTATTTAATTTTTTTGCTTTTACTTAATTTTTTTAAAATTTAGTAAAAGGTCAAAAATTAATTAAAAGGTTGTAAAATTAAGTAAGCGGTAAAAAATTATTAAGTAAACGGTAAAAATTCATTATGTAAAAGGAAAAAAATTAAGTAAAAGGTGATAAAATTAAGTAAAAGTAAATTTACTTAATTTAGTTCATTTTTACTTAATTTGGTGAAATTTGGTAAAAAAAAAGGGAGTATACTCCCTTATACTCCTGTCGATCTAACGTTTCACATTTATTTTTTTTTCATCTAACAGTCTAGATTAATGTGCCTCATTGAGGCACATTTTGGGTGCTCATTGTAGAATTTCCCGTGCAATTCGTTTTCTTTGGAAACAATAATTATGCACTTTTTCTCTTGCCTTTCACGGGTGATATCAAGAATCTTTATCAAGCTCTAGCTAGAATTCATATCAAATCGTATATAACAAGCATATAGTAAACATTGTCAAGTGTGAAGTGAAGTCCACTATAGCGACCGGTGGGTATATGTGTTGGAAGACTCAATGGTTCGTTACAAGCTACCGTACCTTCTTACATGAATATCTCTTATGTCTTTATGCTTTTGTAATTATACGTGGTCCTTAAATTGCAATAAAGACACGGTTCTTCATTTGAGAGACATTCGATGAATCAAGTTTGGTGAAGGCCCTCCATTTCTATTTGGCAAATATTTGATGCCCATTCATGAGGTTTCTGGTGCTTTTAATGTAACCAAAACCTAGGAAATATTCGGACAAAAAAAGCCTAGGAAATAGAAATCATATTGGTGACGGTGAATTGAGAAAACGACGTCCTCAAATAAATTGTACTATGGTGATGACTTTAAATATTTTTCTCCCACCTAAAGAAAATTTTTGTTTTTAATGTTGTTTTATTTCGAAAGAATGTGATTGTCTTTTTCTTTTTTTATAAGTCATTGCTTTATAATTTTATTTATTTAGAACACGAAAATATATTTTTAAAAAAATCTTATTTATTTAGAACACGAAAAGATATTTTAGAGAAAATCTTGTGTAATATATTCGTACAAAACTGCAGAGTATCATGTTTATAAAAAAAAACATTATAAAAATACCCCTAAAGAATGAACTTCAAAGAGAATGTGATTTTTTCTCTCTTTTTTTTAACGTTTAATAAATTATATAACATGAGAAATAGGAGGAAATAGTGAAATTCTTAAACAAATTTTTAAGTGTCTCCACAATCTCACATTGCCAAGGTCATGTATAGAATAATACAAGTTAAATTCCAGCCATTTCAAGTTTTCTTTTGCTATGCAGAACTGCATTCGTGTCTATGTACGATATGATCGTTTCAGAGAATGATAATAAGTGGTTATATTTATTTTCTTCATATTTTGCGGCTTATATATATATCCAAGATCATGTCATTATAGTTATATATATTATTTTTAATATTTGTATGTCATGTCCATGTAACCTAATTTTACCTGTTCGCCGATTATAATTATAGTTGAACATGACATTTAAAGTTAAGCTAGATGCATTTCTAATTATTTATATTTGAAATTTCCAGCTTTGGTTGACAAACTGTAATTCAGAACCGGAAAGTTAAGTTAATTTAACGTTGTTTGCTAATTTAAAATTTATTGAGCTATAAAGCTGAATTTCTTTCATTGTTTTTTATTTCTTTAAAGAACGATAAATATAGGACCTGCCGCGCAATTTAATCACAGGCAGATCATATATTTTTTTGAAAAGATAATTAAATTAGACGTCCAATGAATTGACAACAAAAATTAACTGTTAATCTAAATATGAATAAATGTTCCAAAATTTAAGTTAACATCAATCCTGATTAAAAAACTCAATTCATTTTCCAATTCAATTGAGTTTCATGTGCTAGAGTTTTTCCTACTTCGTCCACATTTTCAAGGCATATTTTTATTAGTTTATTCTACATGTTGGCGACAAAGCAGCCTTAATCTACCTATTAAAATATTGATATATTTACTGTAATCAGACTATACATCAACCTAGATAGATGCTAATCTAAACAAAGGCTAACTTAAAAAAGAAATTAACAATTTTAATTCTTTAAAGTCTATAGGTCTATTCCTGACCAAAAAGAAAAAAAAATTGTTCTGGCCTATGAACGTTTGTTTGCTTGGATGAAACATGTAGGTAGATCATCAGCAGCTGCAAAAACAAGAAATTGTTTTGGTTTTAATGAGCCAGTCGATGGGCTTTCTCTTTCTCTATCAACTTTGATATGTCTATTGGGAGGTTTTTCATGTCCGAGGATGGAACGCTTGAGTATGTGAACTCAGATTGAATTAAGTCGAGTAAAATACAAAAGTTAAAGAAAAGTGACCGCATAAATTTAACTAAAGTGTTCGTTGACGCCTAGAAACCTAGGACTTTAAGCGTGAGGAAAGTAAAAATAAAGCTAGAATAACCAAGAAATAGAGAGACTGAGTAAATGAGGACTAATACTTGCATTAAAGTGAAACAAAACAACTACAAATTAAAAGTACAGTCCTAATGACTTACTTGTGCAACAGGGGAATGTGGAAACTCTGTGAAACCTCACAACAAATAGCTAACAATTAAAGTAAACGAATGGACAGAATGAAAAGAACTTAAAAGTAACAATGCAAGAAAATAAAATGCAAGAGTTTGGTCTGTGATGTGTGTCCTTTGCACCATGCTTACTTGTCCCATTTATACTAAGGGATCTTGGCAGTTACCTCCGAAGTTCTTGATCCACGTTCTACATACAGGGCCTCTGTTGTAACTTCCACGTTCTGATAACTCCCCACGTCGTGTAATTTCCTTATTCTGGTTACTCCTACGTGGCGTAACTTCCTTGGTCATGGGTGTATCCATTCCTATGACAACCGTTTTCTTCGATCAACATGTTCCATGTTGTAACCTTCAGTCGTTTTAATTTTACTAGTTGCATTTTCTTGGAAACTTTTATAACTGAAGGGTTGTGTTTGTCAACTCGGATATTGGTCCCTAACCAACCTAAGGTTTTATTGCTCCAGGTCGATTAGTTTCTAGCCCATTAGATGCCTCGAGAATGCTTCTTCTTTGCATGAGCGTGTCTTCGATTATTTGTGCAAAAAGGTGCGTCGATCCTTTTGACACCCACTTGCTCGAATCTTGCATTTAATGTTTTGTAGTGATGGTGTTGCCCGATCTTGACATGTGTTCGAGCTTATTAAATGTGCCTAGCATATGCCCCGCAAGAAAAGACCTGTTGAGCGAATTGAAAAGACGCGACTGACGGGTTTCCAACAAAATCAGATCTTTCTTGTTTATCCATATTTTACCATCATTGCTAAGGTTTTCACTGTCCTATAAATAGAACGTTGTCGCTCATTTACTCCTTCACGTACTCTTGATTCTGCAATCAATACTCACTTATTCCCAGATTTTGGAAAACCTCCATTTTTTTTGAAAAAATACTTCCCAGTGTCTTCTTACTACAATCGTCAATGGCTCCTGAACAACCTTTCGACTTCAAAGGCGGGTGTCACACCTTGTATGAAGAATTTTTTCTTGATCCCAGCACGAGAACTTCAGCGACCCTATCAAAGATACCCAAATCTGAAGAACCATTTGTCCATTTTGAGAATTCTGTTGCGGGTACACTTCATGCCATAGGTCCAAATGTAACCACAACAATTTCTAAAGCGGATGGCCAATTATTTCTCGATGATCGAAGAGAGAAGGATAATACTAGGTGTTAACCTCGGACGGTTTACTGATCTCTTTAGATGGGTAGACTCACCATCGAGTAACTCGACCAACTCACCATCTAAATACAAGGACTGGGTGTGAGACCAGATCTTTCCTATTATATTTGATAAACTAAAGCAAATGAAGTTATTTCACTTGGTTAAATTGTCGACCAAGAAGGTGATCTTCAATTGGCCCTTCCTTAGTGCACTGGTAGGGTTTTGGAATCCTTCTCTCAATCAGTTCTAATTCCTGGAGGGATGGAAATCAATCACTCTCCTGGATGTGATGGATTTGATCGAGGTTTCGGTAACTGGATCGCCTCTTCCTGCAATCCCAATTTTGGCACTTAAGGCTGAAGCAAGAAGTTTATAGCCGATAAGTTTGAGAACCAAGTTCCTTCATCCTACTTGGCTTTAATGCCGAAACAAATTGTGGATTTCGATACAGAAGGCGAACTTTCTTTAAATGAGGAAATCAACTTCTGGTGATATTTACTTTGTAAATTTATTGGAGCGATGAAATCAAAAAGGGCCATTCTTGGCTTCGTGTCCTCGACAATGATTCTCACAGGTTGGTAAAACGACAAGGAAGTCGTTACGATGGGGCCGATTATCCTTGCCTATCATTATCATGGCCTAACTGCAACGGTTCGATGACAAATGGAAACACCAACTTTGCCATTCTGGTTACTCTAATAGTGGGCATCCACATACTTTCTTGATGCCAATGATCAATTCAATTAAGCTCATGTTCAAGAGAAAGGCGCTCGCGTAAGCCTTCCCGATTATGTCGAATACTTGGGTAACACTGGACTCGTTCGTTAGAGGGTACTTCTGGATGAGTGGTTCTCATATCGTAACTTGGCCCCTAATCATCTAGTCCGACTCCTCCACGAAAGGATTATAGCCAAAAATATTTCAATGTGGTAGGCCATCCTACCCTTGAGGGATCTTTCCTTTATTGTTTCTCTTCCCTCGGACTTTATTATGATGGGAGAGCAATACGTGCCAAACCTATGTAGTACAAAGTTCAGGGTAATTCAGGCTTTGCCCTACCCATTTATTATGATGATCAATCAGCCGTGGGGAACACGAGATGACAAAGGGGTTTTTGGCCCGACTCTGGTATCAAAGATAAAATAACGGCTAAAAGATTTAAAGAGGTTCACCTTTTCGAATGGAGTTGTGTTCTATCTTAGCCCTACTCGTGCTTTCTGAGCACTATGGGAGCAATTTTGGAACAAACATTTTACTCAAGGTTCAAACTTTTTTTGTTCAGAATTTTTTGCTCGTCGATGTATTTTCTTCTACTAGCATTTCATCTCTTTTCCCTAATTTTACCTTATCTCTCTGGAAGCGCGTCGTAACACCCTTAAATTAGTCCGACCAACCAAGATTGAGAAGCGAGCCCAAAAGAGGAAAGATTAAGAAGGAAGGGTTAGGCCAAACCCTGAGAAGACAAAGAAACAGTTGGAAGGTGTCGTTTCAATTCGCCGAGCAAGCGGCGAAGAAGCAACCCGATCAAACGACATCTGATAGTCTGAGGACCTGATCTACTCAAAAGGTTATCCCAGGATGTCGAGGTAACACCCTACCTGAAGAAGCCTAATGTGTGTCTTGCCGAGGCAATTAAGCCATAATGCTTGATGATTCGTCTGTTCAAGAGGATGTCGTGGTCCAACGAACTATAAGTTCCTTGACTACTGGAATTTCTCTTTATTGATGTGTTTTGTACGGTCCTAAATTGTTTTCTCTTATAGCTCAAGCTTTCCAAGGTCTAGGTCAGTGGTCGTGCTACATTCTCTAAGGGGCCTGACACTAGCTCTAAGTCAAACATGAAAACTTCTGAAGCTGAGCTTCTCGCCCCATCTTCGGTAAGTTTCCCTTTTTGTTGACTATGCATCCTCCCTAAAGTACTAAATAGAGTTCATTGTGTTATAGAGCACTCAAATAAATGAAGGGCTTTATTTAGAAGCTCATGCCTCAACCAGATAACTGTTATCTACCAATCGATGGAGGAGGCTGTTTCGGAGCTGCTCATTCCTTAGCCAGCATAATCATTATCCGTAAATCCACGACACCTATTCCTTCTGTGGTTCCATTAGATACTATTTCCCCCTCAACCATAATTAGAGAAACTATGGTAAAGGTCATCTCAAAGCTACATCATTCGCTTGTTTCACTCAAGGTTCAATTTGGCCCCCTTCTCCCAACCCATTAACTAACAAAGGAGATAGGAGGGGAAGTATCTCTTTTAAACCTTGTGATGTAGAAGATCTCTACAACTGATGCTACAAGAAGATCTCTTATTCCTCAACTGTCAAAAATTCTTGCCACTTCTCCTCGAAGTTCGTCGCCTCTTGAGGCTCGTGAAGGTATCATACTTTCTTTCGGATACTTTCTTTGTTTTCATTATGATAGTGACCTTGATTTCTATTACATATGTGCTAACGAGTCTAATGAACATGCATCTGAGACATCTTTAAATAGTTATTTTTTGATGGAGATTTCCTCGGCACTTCATCTGCTGCCAACGTCACTGAGCTAGGTCTTGAGCTCCACACAGAAAAAGCTTCAACTGAGGCCTCACCTAACTTGATTGGGGAGGAGGCACCGTCAATTTGTTCCTTTGTCGACTACTCGAGTGTGTTCATATTCTCTCCCTATGAGTTACTCAAAAAGCTGTTGGATCGTTCGCATTCTTTATTGACCTTCTTCGAAGACTTTTTTTTAGACAAGTTATAAGGCGTGACAAGCTATAAGGCGTACTCAGACTTGGTTGATCTTTTTGTCCCAATTTGGAGGCAAGTTTGTTGGACTCAATTGACTTAGCCCTTCAGTTCGTCAATGAGATCTGCATATGCAGTTTCTCCTGCATTGGGAATGATGAATTGTAACGATCTTCTTATCCTTAGTATACAAAATTTCCTCCTACTGAGGATACTCGAACGCGTCTTGTTGCTTTTGATAGAGAGAGCCGATAAGATCGACTTAAGTTTGATGTGGCCCACCACAAAGAAGCCAAACATCATTAGCTTTTGGTTACCACTTAGGAAGAAACCCACACCCTTTAGGGGAAACTCAAAAGCTACTGTAAGGAAGAAAAAAAAAAGACCTCGAGGCTACAGTCAGCCGACTGGACCATTAATGGAACATCACTGATGATTGTGCCAAATCAAAGACCTTGGCTGTGGGAGCACTTTGTGACCTCCTGGAATTACTAAAGGAGCTCCCCTATGATTAACTTTTGCACTTGTATATATATCCCATATAATGAAAAAAAATCAATTATAGTCCAAACTACTCATATAAATCCCATAACTCAGGAAACTTAGACCTCAAAATTTCTCAATTTGCTTCCCAAATGGAAGGAACATATTTCTTTAGATATTGTCCATTAATATTGGATTGATGAAAAACACCCTCAAGTGACTCTAGTAAATAAGCATTACCCGAATAAACTTTCTTAACTCGCAAATGACCTTCCTAAGAGACCATTTCCCAAGCATATAATCTTTTTTCCCAATCGGTAGAATAGTTTTCCAAACAAGGTCTCCCCTAAAAAAAATACGGGCTTTAACATGCTTGTTGTACGCTTGGACAATTTGTTCTTTTTGAACCTTAATTGAATTTAACGCCTCAAAATGTTCTCAATCTAATGAATCGAGGTCAACCATCACTGAATCCGAATAATCTACATGCTCGAATTCATTTTGATAAGCCAAGCTCATTTAATTAGCTATGATTTCACATGGTAGGATCGTATCATACCCATAAGTTAACCGATACGGTATAGTTACAATCACCTTCTTAAAACCAATTCGGTGAGCCCAGAGGGTCGATTGGAGTAAGTAAGCCCATTCCAGATGGTTTCTTTTGATCATCCTTCCAATATTATCTTTGATAATCTAATTTGAGAATTCGGCCTGACTATTGGCTTGAGCGTAGTTTGAGGTTGAATTGATTATTTTGAATCCAAGTTCTTTGGCAAAAGCCCAAATTTTAGATCCATAAAATGATGTCACCTAATCAACTGTAATCGATTGAGGTAGTCTGAACTGAAAAATAATGTATTCCTTGATAAATTTGATAACCCCTTCTTGGGTCACTAACATCATGGGAATTGCCTCAACCCACTTGGTAAAATAATTCTTATCTACTAAGACATAAGAATGCCTAGATTTCAACTTAGGATGAATTTTACCAATTGCATCCATAGCCCAACCTTAGAAAGGTCATGGTTTAATTATCTAGTGTATCTTCGCAGGGGGTACTCGAGGAATGCAACCATGCATCTGACATGTGTTGCACGCTTTGGCCATAGCTATGGAATCTTTCATAATCGAGGGCCAAAATAAACTATGCCTTCGAATTACCTGGACCATCTTTTCCCCGGCTTGGTGTAAACCATATAAACCATAGTTGGATTCAACCATGATTTTCATAGCTTCATCTAACTTATTGCATCGGAGGAGCAACCCATCAACACTCTTTCGGTACAACTCTCCTCTGATGAGGGCATCATTCCTCACCATTTGTTTCAAGAACAAATTCTTTTTTAAGGAAGAAGGGTCAATCAAATCTTTAACCAATTCCCCTTGCCATTCTTCAGCTTGTTGTAAGATGGATAATACCATCACCTTGAGCTTATCCTCAATATAGTTAAGTAGTTTTCTTGTTTCGATCATAACTTTTTGGGTTAGTCTCGAGTAAGGTACATGACATCGTGCCGCTAACTGTGCTAGCTCGTTGGCCACTCGAGGAATGTGTTGGACTTTCTTTTTTTTCCAAATGCTTGAGCAAAGGCTGCACCTTGACCAAACAATCTTGTCATATTGGGTCTAGACATCAAGCTTTGCCTGTCACTTGATGGATGACCAGCAAATAGTCTCCTTATATTTCTAAGGCTGAGACGCCTTGTTCGAAGGCTAGCTTGAGTTTAAGAATTAACACCTTGTACTCTGCTCGGTTATGAGTGCATATGCCATCGATCTTGTAAGTTAACTGTGTTGGGATACGCCTAGGTGAAAAGACGGCTACCCCAAGACCTTGCCCATATTTGGTACTTGATCCATCGAAATAAAGTTTCCACGGAGGCAACTCTACGAACAATATCTCGTGAGGGGCTCAATGTTATCAGGTAAAGGGTGATCGACCAGGAAGTTAGCCAATGCTTGACCATTAATCGATTTTTGTGAAACGTAAGTTAGATCGTATTAGACCAATACTAAACTCTATTTGCTATTCCGTCCTTTTGAAAGGGACTACTTAACATAAATTTGAGCACATCAGTATTAGCAATAACAAAGATTTTGTGGATAAGAAAATAATGTCTTAATTTTATTAAAGCGAAGTAAAATGCCAAACATAATTTTTCTATGTATGGATAATTACATTCAACATCATTTATACTTCTACTCAAATAAAACACAGCTCTTTCTCATCCTTCTTCACTGTCTTGGCTAAAAGGCACCCGAGAGACTCTTGTGTTGCTACTATGTACAACTTGAGTGGTTTCTCAGGTTCTGGTACTACCATCACATGTGGGCTGGTGAAGTATTCCTTGATGGCCTCAAAGGCCTCATGGTGCTGCCTTTCCCAAATGAACTTCTCAGATCCTTGAAGCCATAAAAGCAGCGAGAATACTCAATTTTTACCTGCAGCATTTAAAAACAAGCGGCGTAATTAATTGAGTTGTCCGAGAAAATTTTGCAACTCTTTCTTTGTTTGAGGAGGTCATGCAGTGATTATAGCTTTAGATTTATTTTGATCTACTCGATTCCTCCATTATAGACCAAGAAACCTAAGAAATTGCAACGCAGAAATCCCAAATGCACATTTGAATTGATTAAGTTTTAGCCCATGAGGCCATATTCTTTTGAACGCCCAGGTTAGTTCCTCGAGATGTGCTTCTGAGATTTGATGATTATATCATTGATATACACTTTGATGATATGGCCAATCAAATAGTGAAAGATTGCATTCATGACCCGAATGGCATTACCACCCATTCATAGGTTCCTACTGCACCTGGGCAACATAAGGTTATCTTATGGACATCCAACTCTGCCATATATATTTGGTTATACCTCGAGTAGCCTCAGGCATCGGATACCGATCTTTTGGGATACTTCGATATAGATCACAAAAATCTATACAAACCTGAATCTTACTGTTCTTTTTCTTATCATTTACAATGTTGGAAATTCATTCTACATACCTCGAGGTTCTAATGAATCCAGCTTTCAAGAGTTTTTGGATTTCCTGCTACACCAAGTCCATGACTTCTCTGGCCATTCTCCTTGGGGTCTGTTTGATTGGCTTTGCACCCACTTTGATTGGGAGTTGGTGCTCGACTAGTGCCCTGTCCAATCCTGGCATCTCATAGTAATCCCAAGCGAAGCAATCCTTGAACTCTTCCAATATTTGTACCAGCTTGCCACAGTGTATCTCATCGAGGAAACCACTAATGTATGTTACTTGAGGCTTGTTCTCAGATCCCAAATTAATCTCCTTGAGGGGATCATGAACCTGCAGTTTTATCCTCTTGGCCTCGTTGGCCAAACTCAAGGAAGTAAACCCGTTCCTAATGGATTCCTTTAGGAGTTCCTCCTCTTCAATACAACCAAGTTCACAAACCTTGTGTGTTTGAACTCGAATATTGTCTCGTAGGATTGCTTACCTATAGTTGTTACATGGAAGACAGAATATCTGCCATGCCTTCCTCAGATGAGTGATTCATCAAAGATGAGTTTTTTGCGCGGCTTTTGCTACCCGCTATTGATTACCATAATAACCAATTATTAGACAATCCTCGTAATTTCTGGAGCCAACAACTTGGCCTTACTAATTTTATGGCTTAGAGTATCATTCTCTAAGCCATCTCTGTCCAATTCCTTATGGACGTCCTTATGGTATTTGTGTAACAAAGGCTGACTCGATGGAGGAACCTTTATTGCATCATCCTTCTCCTTGGGTAACCCCTCTTTCAGGGTTAAGCTCGTCATCTAGAAATCATAACTTCGCCAGAGTGAGATGAGGGCTCCACCTACAATACCAATATAAAAAACATAAGCCTCAATATGTTGAACATATGGATCGGCTTATACTATTTCATCAATATCACCATTAAAAGACATGATCCTTTGATGAAGGGTCGATGGCTCACACATATCTTTTTGCATATAGTCTCGACTAATCAAAGCATCGAAATAAGGTTGTTCTATGTCAATGATATAGACTATACCATTTCCTTCTTTCGTTCGCACTTTCATAGGAACAACCAAGACTCCTAATACTCGGGTAGCGCTACCAGCAAAGCTGAAAACATTTGAGTCTATGGATACTAGGTCCTTCTCAATTTTTTTAACTTCAGGCAACATCTTGAGGGGTAGCATATTGGCTGCAAATCCTCCATCCACTAGGATTTATCTGACCCCTACCCCATTAATGATGGCTTTTATATATAAACCCTTAAATCATATCCCTTTAAGAAGGTGAGACTTTTCATAGTGAATGTACTTACCCGGATGTGTTTTGAGGAGACCTCAGTCTTGTGAACATCGGCCACCTCAGCCAAAACACTGGAGATTTCCTCAACATCTTCTTGTATTGATGCTTCCTGGTGTCGTCCAGCTCGATAACTCGCTGGGAGCATGAGGACCATATTACAGTTGGGGTCTTTACCATTCTCGAGTGGTGGGAAGTCATCTTGAAGAATTTGGAAGTCTTCATTCTCCACCATGAAGTCATTAAAATAATATGACTCGGTCGTAGTCTTTTGGCCAGCCTCAGGTTGGCGCGAGAGTCCTCTTTTCGACTTTGGTGACTTGCTTTGCCCGGATTTGCTCTTTTTCTTTTTGAGCTCGACCAGACTCATGTACTATCTCTACTTCTAACTTCAACTCATTTTCTGGGGTCCTAGAGGTGAAACAATGTTCTTGAGCTTGGGTCAAACTTCTTTCCAAATCCCCTTTTGGGGTTCTTCGGCTTCTAAAATTTTGGCCATTTCTCGAGGTTCACTCTTGAGGATGATTGAGATGCCACTTTTTCTTTGTATGATCATTGGCATGGATGAAAAAGACCGAAGTCATACAGAGTCAACCTATGTTGTTTTTTCTTGTAAATTGACCTCAAAGACTTCCTTGTACATAGTGGAGCCTTATCGGGTCTTACTGGGGGACCCTTAGCCGAGGAAAGGATTTCTCCCTATAGGGTGATCTACTGGATAACAACCATCTCTTTAAGCTTTCCAGTGTAGTGTTCACAAAATTCTGCTGTCTGGAACACAATTCTAGCACTTGACTGAATTTGAGCTAACCAAACAGCCTCCTTGGCCTTAACCTGTTTCTTCCTTTATTCCTATTTCCATAACTCAAATTTCTAGTGGGCAATCAATCCTCGATGAAAAGGATTCTATCAGGGTTTCCTTGGTACATAGTTTGGTCCAGCCAAGTATCCTAAGCACAAAGCCACCTCTTCCTCGTTCGAGAGATTATACCAACTATAATCCTTATAGGTCCTGAGGAAGTGAAGGAAATCATTGCATCCATCAGTAGTATGCAATGTGGTCACGTGCTAGCAGCAATAATGGTCCAGGTCGGGGTCATCAAAATATGGAAATCGAAGGACTCCTATCTTGAACAACCTGTTGAACACAACAATGGTCACTCGAGTGGCATTAGTTACTTTCAGAGCATACTGTAAACATCAAGACAATTTGATTAGTGAACATTCTACATTATGAGGGATTTTATGGTTCACTTTGAGATTGATTCACTCATTCTCTATAAACCAATCAAAGATCGTATTAGCCTTGTCTAAATCAAAAGAATATTTCCTATTCTCTTTTGATTTGATACTGACTGGTACTTGTGTATTTTTTTGGGTGCTTGAGGGTGTAAAGGTGATCAAGGGAATACTCGAATTCACCACAATATTTGGAGTTACCCACGTAGTAGTGGGTGCAGGGTGTGTGTCCACAAGGAACCCCGAATGACCTGCCGAATCTGGTTCAGGGATTCAGATGGAATAGGTCGAGGCTAATGGTTCAAACAATCAATTTGTTGTGAAGGATGGATATCCTAAAGGTTGTGGTTTAGGACCTAGTGCAGAGGGAGACCCTGAGATTATAACTCGAGATCAGGTGATCAATGTTTCCTCAACAAGTCGATTTCCCTTCTTTATTCGAGCTTCCATTTCCAGCTCCACTTCTTTGGCCACCTGCTTTCTAAGAGGGGCTTGAGAATCATGGAATAAATGCCTGAGATAATATATTATTCGATCTCTGTGGCGTTGCACCGATATGAACCAATCATTGGTGCGCTTGTTAAATTCTTCAACTTGTTTTCGAAATAACTAGGCGACAAAATTAGTTTATTTAGCTTGGACGTTCCGTATCTCTTTAACCAACTCGTTTGATACCTCATCGATCCGGCCTTACATTTTCCCAACTTGGTTGTCCATATGAAGCCAAGTTTCTTGCATCTTGTTATTCACGATTTTCTTGACTTCCTACTTCCATTTCAAACATTGACTCAATTATTTCAATGTTTATAGTGTCCAACTGCACTCACAGAGCCTCTTTTTGGGCTTCTGTTCATCTATCGTATTCGACCATTTCAGCCTTAAAGCAGGTTTGGTCATTTTCCCCAAGGGATTGCAATCCTGATTCAGATGCAGGGAAACCTGACTCCCTTAGAGATGCTTCCTTCCTATTCGGCGAAGTTGCCTCCTACCCTTGGTTTTCTTTAGGTTGTAACTTAAGGTTCTCACTTTGAGTTACTTGTTTTGCCATTCCTCATGAACAAGCTCCCATTATTATCGCTAAAATCTGTTGGGTGATTTTTTTGTGTCCAAGGATGGAACGCTCAAGTATGTTAACTCCGATTGAATTAAGTTGAGTAAAAGATAAAAGTGAAAGAGAAGTGATGGTGTGAATTTGACAAAGGGGTTTGTGATGCCTAGTAGCCTAGGGCTTTAAGCGCAAGGAAAGTAAAAGTAAAGCTAAAGTAACATAGAACTAATACTTGCATTAAATTAAAACAATACAACTACGAATTAAAAGTGCACCTTCAAAGTATGGTGTTAATCACCACACAATGCTATTCAACAATTTAAAGGGAAGCAAGTAAATGTGTTGAAACATAAATGAAAGCAAGTAAATGAAAACAAGTAATGTCCTAATGACTTACTTGTGCAGCAGGGGAATGTGGAAACTCCACCATACCTCTAAGAAAATATCTAACAATTAAAATAAACGAAGGGATTAAAAGCAAATAACTTAAAAATAACAATGCAAGAAAATAAAATGCAAGAGTTTGGTTTGTGATGTGTGCCCTTTGCACTATACTTCCTTCTCCCATTCATACTTAGGGATCTTGGCAGTTACCCCTGAAGTTCTCGATCCATGATCTACATACAAGACCTCTGTTGCCATGTTCAACTTCCCATATTGTGTAACTTCCACGAATTGATAACCCCCTACGTCGTGTAACTTTGTTATTATGGTTACTCCTACGTGCCTTAACTTCATTGGTCGTGGGTGTATCCATGCATACGACGACCATTTTCTTCGGCCAACGTGTTCCATGTTGTAACCTTCGACTGTTTTAATGCTATTTGCTGCATTTTCTTTGAAACGTATAATCAAGGGTGTAATACCCTGTCCCTTCCGGTGAATCTCTCTATAGCTTTCTGTTCAATTTCGACAAGGCCTTTGCCGAACCCGTTCAATTTTGATTGAACTTTCTTCGATGTCAATTTGAACCTCCATGTTCGAGATGATGTTCTGATGTTTAAGATTGTCCAACGATGATGATTTGCAAGTTTGGGGTGTTATATTTGCTCCGGGAGTGTTGGAGTTTGAGTTCTAAGTTAGAGACTTGTTAGAAGTGGGAAATTTTGCATGAAATGCATCCAGGAGGTCGTCTACACGCGTAGACTAGGTGCAATACACGTTGATCATCTTCTGGGTCTGAACCAGGAGCTGGGGAGGCCGTCAACGCACGTTGTGCACTCTGCAACGCACGTTGAAGACATGTAACGCGCATTGATGCTTCGCAATGCACGTTAATGACCATTTTTCTGTTGAGATTTGGTGAAACGCCGCATTTTGACAGGAGGGTTTATAAATACCCCTCTCCGATCCCTTTCTTCCGTCTCCGCCATTTTTCACTCTCTCTCACTCTCAATCCATCTTTGGACGTCTCCCATTGCTCCTCCTGCATTCCTAATCATCTCTGGAGGTAAGATCATGCTTTTAATCTCTTCTGTTCATTCATTTCATGCATTAATCTCAGAATTTGCATTTATGCCGAATTTGAAATAGGTTTCAATTTTTTGGACAATTCTTGATGATCTAATGTTATAGGATGGTAGAATAGGCTAGAGAGAACTTGAATGAACATAATTCAAGCCTTAAATCATGAGATTTGATGAGTTTTTGAATGGGCTAGGGTTAGATTATGATTTTTGTTAAAAATCTGAGATTTTGAGTTGTTTTTTTGAGAAACAAAGTATAGATTTGAGTTCCAGAGGTTGAATAGGACCAATGCAGGTGATTAGATTCGATTTCTATCTGTTGAATTAGATTTGAGGATTATTTGTGTAATTTGTCATTTGAGGACCAAATGTGATATTTTTCATTTAGATGTAATGTTTGGTTTATTATGTTAGACTTGGGCCCGAAATAGATTTTTGGGATTTGTTTGAGCGTTTAGGTTTGCATATGCATTGGCACATGTTTCGGTACAACCACAAAACCATGTGCTGATATGTTTTTGAAATGTTTGTTCCAACTTTGTTTGGTTTCTGAGGAGACCAGTCATTCACCGGTTGACCGTGCTCTGGATTATTTTTTTGTCGTCCAAGTGAGTGTGGTAGCACCTTCAGACACATAGGTTGTGTCCTCTGAACTCTGTATATGTTTTTGTTCTGATGACCTTGGTATGTAATTTGGAATAAGATTGAAAATTCTAAAAATCCGATATACGTGAAATCCTTTGTTGTGGAAACTCGGTTTTATCTAGAAATGATTTTGGTTCCTATAATAAATATTATGTTTAATATTTATTATGACGTCTGCAATGAACACTTTGTTTTGGGATTTTGAGAATATATTCCAGTGCGAACATTTTATTTGAAATAAGTATTTTGTTTCTGAAGACTAAATATATTTTGCAATAAATATTTCATCTGAATTTGAGTATGATTTTCGATGAAAAATACGTCTGCTTTGTATGCTATGTGTTTGACTAATTTGAATGTTTCGAATGCAAATATTTTTTTGCAATGTTTTTGGCAAACATCTTGATTTGGGACACCTCGCTACGGAGTAGCATAGTTATGATGCACTGATAATATATCATTTGTCTAAGTGACTAATATTATGTGCCCAAGTGACCTATACTTGCCTTAGTGGCTATACCATATTGCCTGAGTGGCTAATATTTGTCTAAGTGGTTAGTACCGAGTTCGGTTAACTCGACGCATATGATCTCCGGTCCCTCTCTAAAAATATTTTGGAACTTCTCTCTGAAAATATTTTGGGGTAATTTATCTCTGAAAAATAATTCTATATTTAACTATGAAAATGAATTTGGAAATCTATCTCTAAAAATTGCTTTGGTATTTACCTCTGAAGATATTTTAGTACTTCTCTTGGAAAACATTTTGGAAAATGAACGTAGATTTCGAAACATATTTGAAAGGAAAATATTTTAGCCACATTGGTTTTGGGAAAATTAAATATTTAATTTAATTTCTCTATTTAATAAATCTCGGCAATTGTTTGATGTCTGTCTTGTATGCAAAGGATTGCAAAGTGGATTTTTGAACTAAATTATCTATATATATGAGTGTATATGTATATATATATGACAATATTTGGATATATACGTACATGTGATATTTTTCGAAAATATTTTCAAAACCTTTTTGAGGAGCCTAAGCCACTATGATGTGTTGTCTACTCACTAGGGATTCTTACCCCTTCTCTTTTTCCTGTTTTTGTTTTACTTCACATGTGATCTTGATATCGATCGTTTGATTCTTCCGCGCTCAGTGAGAGCCCTATTGTCCAGGTCGAGTTTATGTTATGTTAGTTGCTTCACACCGATTAGTAGGCTATGACTTTGTAACTGATAAATATTTTTTAACAGTTTCATTTAAATTGCTTATTTAGTATTTGGTATTATAACTATATTTTAATATTCAGGATATTATTTTTTTTCTAAAACTTATATATGTATAACTTTTTAATATGATTAATAAACCAGCTAATAATATGAATTTGGGTAGATGTATGATCTTTGAGGCTTGAGTGAGATGGGTCGAACTTCTGCAGACGGTTCGCCTCGTACGCCGGTCAAGACCCAATTTTGGGTCGTGACAGAGGGGTTGTGTTTGTCAGCTTGAATATTGGTCCCTAACCAGCCCAAGGTTTTCTTGCTCGAGGTCGACTAGTTTCTAGCCCATTAAATTCCTCGAGAACACCTCTTGTTTGCATGGGCATGTCTTCAGTGATTTGTGCAAAAAGGTGCATCGATCCTTTCGACAGCCACTTGCACGAATATTGTATTTAATGTTTCTTAGTGCCGACGTTGTCCAATCTTGACACGTGTCCTAGCTCATTAAATGCGCCTAACAGTATCACATATGTGGTTTTAGTCATTGTGCTCAACAGTGTCTCTGAACCCCCTCCATATCGCCTCCCCGCTCTATCTCATCCTTTATGTTCAGTAGGATTGTGTCAATTCGATGTTTGCCTCTAACGAACTATGATCCTTTCATTTTAGATTGCATAGTATCCTTTGTAAGGACTTTGAGATTTTTTCATAGTTTGATGGATTAATATTATGATTTGGATCAGTGACGAAACCAAAAATTGGAAGAAGTGCGGTTGGTTATAGGATGGATTAAAATGATATTTTTTGTAATAAAAAATATGCCGATATTATAGTACTATAAAATTACATAAAAGACACCAAAAAATATAAAAATGAGTACAACTCAAGTGACACTTGTGTTTGTGGTGTGCGATAATTGATACTTACGATTATCTATATTTTGAAAATGATTCAAAATGAATATGTTGTCAATAGTTGCGAATATCTCCTTCTCGACGAATACCACCAAGCTGTCATTTAACCATTCGTCTCTCATCTTATTTCACAATTCATTCTTGACATCTTTTACTGCAGAAAACACTCTTTCAACAGATGTGGTGACAACTGATAGGAGTAATACCAATTCAATTAAACGATAGACCAGTGGTACCTTTCGTGGTTTTAATCATCTTCTCTACAACACTCTATAAGTCTTCAACACTAGAGAACCATTTATTCCTTCTTACATTATTTAGAAAAGTTTGAAGTTCATGTGAGATCAATGTGCGATCAGTATGTGCCATTATTTTTTTTATGTATATCCTAAAGATCAATTGTTTTCTTAAAACAATAGATTACAGGGTTAATTAAATACATTGTCAAAGCAGCTACTAAATTTTAATTTTATTTTAATTTTATTTTAATTAGGTAGTTTAAATAATGATAAATATTTTCAGAGAGATTTGTCTAAAATCATTGGTTCAACTCCTTTTAAATCCCAAATTTCCTTATAAAATTTTCCTGTATCTTATAAAGAATGAATATTAGTGTAGTTGACATAAATCATGATACAGACATAAACTTAAGCATTTTATAGTGAGAAAAAGACTATTATTTATGTCATTAACTCTAAATATAATTTCTCTTAAAAAAAACTCTAAATATAATTTGGTCACTAGTATTAATATTTCATGAAAATTGCTAATGAATGTTATATGTTAGTTTATTAATGTCCTCTACATCGATGCATGTGTTTTTCTAAAAAAAAATTATTTTTTATTTGAAAAATTATTATTTTATTGACTCAATAGGATTTCAGTCCAAATAAAAGATTTTGAAAGAATATGAATAATAATTCTGGAGTGTGGGATCATTAGTCAAAAAACAAAATTGCAATGACTTGGAAAATAAATCAATCTTTTAGCCGGCCTACTCTAGATTTCATTTCACTAGCCAAGACAAGACGTGTCATACACCATGTGAATTTGAGTTTGAGAGATCTTGTTTTGAGCTCCACGTGCCCGGTGACTATCAACAGATTCGTTCCGCGAAACCTTTGCGTGCACCCACAAGTAGTTTATCAAAACCTCAACTCTCCACAGATCCATTCAAGTGAATCCTCCGTTGGGAATTTGAAATCTTTAGAGGGATCGGAGGTCGGACGAAGCCCCGGGCGGCGGTGGGGGTGGTATGGCCTGTCCGACTTCTGATGGGATCGGCCGAAGTCGGACGAAGCCCCGGGTAACGGTGGAGGGTGGTATGATTTGCCGGACCTCCTGACCCCGGCCTAACCCACCTCGCTATGCCATTATTTTGGATTGCGTTTCGTAAAACATAACCCTCAAGATCATTTATTATAGGATAAGACGATAAGTAGTTTATTTTTTAATTCTACCCTTAAGAACCCTTTAGAAGAATACTTTAACTTTCAAGCATACACAGAAGAATGATCTTTATGCTTTTTACGTATTATTTTGTACAAAATAATTAGGAGCACGACTCTTGACGAACAAGAACTCAAAGGAACCTCAATCGAAGATCGATTGAGCATTTTAGAGTTAAATAATATTTTCCCTAAAAATGAAATTTATTGTTGAATTAAGATTCAAAAACAATGATAAAAATAAGAGTACGTATATAATTGCATATAAATTTTTTCTTGATCAAAAGTAATTGAAAAATGACATATACTGCTTCGACGAAGGATGAACCGCCCATTACGTCTTTAGACAATCCTATTGGCTATTGTTATTGATATCTTAACTTGTAAAATACAATGAGTTAATGACAATCAAAATGCTATAAAATATTGTTTTCTAATATTCACTTTTCAACCTTTAATAATTATTTCAACAAACCCAAACTATGGAAGTTAAATTAGATATGGTTCACCTTAAATTTTTTATTTTTTATTTGTACAAGATTGATGTGTTGTCACATCGTATTATTAAGAGAAGGAAAAAGAGCATATATACTAAGTAACAAATCTGTAGTTGGGCAGACCCAACTTATCTGAATGAGCAAGGTGATTACAAAACAAAGGTATTAAAGTCCACCATTCCTCATGTTCTAATCCAACTGCATGTTTAGCTAAGGCATCGGCAACACAATTGCCCTCTCTAAAGATATGAGTGATTACAAAATTAATGGATCTGGTGAATTGAAGGCAATCAAACCATCTTGCCTTCCACTGCCAAGTAATGTCAGACGAATTATTTTTAAAGCAGTGTACAACATAAAGTGAGTCTGACTCCAACCAAACATTGTTGCATCCCATTTGACGAACCTGATTGATGGCAATAATTACTGCAGCTAATTCCGCCTCAAAAGCATAGCATGAATGGAGAGGAGCTGCAAAACAGAAAATTACCAAGCTGTCTCTGTTCAAGAACACCCTTGTAGCACCAGCTTGCCCAGAACATTGTAAAGTTACCCCATCAACATTAATTTTCAGCCAAAAAATAGGAGGAGGCAACCACTGCACTTCAACAATACGCGGGGCTGGGGGAATAATGCTTTGAATGCCAAAAAGCTTAAGAGTCATTAAGTCACCTACTGAATTCCTCATCACTCCCACCCGGAAAATATCTGCTTCCTTTATGCCTCTCCATACCATTCGCAGTGTATTGGAGATTGAACGATTGACCTCCTCAAAAGTGGCACAATTTCTTGTACGCCAAATTGCCCAAAATGTCGTGCACATACCGGACATTAACAGAGCCTTCACCTGCGAGCAAGAGCTTGATAAAATAGCTTTATTAAATATGTCAATTGGAGACAAACCCTGAAGCTTAACTCTGAAAGCTGAGCTTAATGAGTCCCAAATACATTTTGCAAAAGAGCATGCCACTGAGAGATGATGAATCTTTTCAATGTGTGATGAACACAGCCTGCACTTAGAGGCAAGATTTATTCCCCTCTTACTGAGCGCATCATCAGTGGGCACCTTAGAATGGAAAAGCCTCCAACAAAACATGGACCTTGTTGGGGGTAAATAATGTTTCCATAAGAATTTATTAGAAATCACGTCAGGTTGGGAATGGAACAACCATTTGCGGACCTCCTTGGTTGATACAATACCATTGTTGCTCTTTTTCCATGCAAAGAAGTCCTCATGAACTTTCAGCTTACAAGAGATAATATCATTAGCAATATTTGGGAAGGAGTTGCAAAATCTTGGCGTTAACACCCAGTCGTTATCATGAAAAACATCCCTTACCCGCAGCTCCAATCGTTTCTTCACGGAAAGAGGTCGATTTAGGATATTAGAGATCCTATAACCGAGCCAATTTCCATTCCAAAAACTAATTGTTGATGAAGAGGAAGCCACCCATTGAGTGTTGCTCTCTAGAAATAACCTTTAATACCAAAAGAAAATAATATGGAAATTCTAGCAGAATTTAAAATTGATGTTACCCAAATACAAAATTGGTCAGAGAAGCCAGAAGCCCTCAGAACTTCAACAATTAATTTCCATCTCATAGTATCGAAAGCTTTGCGGATATCAACTTTTAAAGCAATGTTGGTATGTGAACGATAACTCAGTAGATTGACATTTCTGAAGCCCCGACAATACAATCTGAGATTACTCTGCCCTTAAGAAAACCAAACTGCTGTGGAGAGATGATTCTGCTAGTAACCACACTAAGTCTGGAGGCTAGAACTTTTATTATTATCTTAAAAACAAAATTCCCAAGAACAATGGGCCTGAATTTATTAATGGTAGATGCCTCCTTAAATTTTGGTATCAGAACCATAAAGTTTGAGTTCAAGCCAGCAAGCATAGACCCTGAGTAGAAGAAATGTTTTACAGCTTTACATACATCTTCAACAACAATGTGCCAACATTTTTGGAAGAAAATACCTCTGAATCCATCAGGACCGTGAACACTTTTCTCGTCTAACTCATTAACCGCATTAAGGATCTCCATATCAGATGGGATAGCTGTTAGCATAGCATTTTCAGATTCTGTTACCTGTGGATGAAGCACCTGGTGGACAATGGAGTAATCTGTAGCAGTAGCAGAGTCAGAAAATAAATTAGAGAAATAATCCAGGATGTGACTCTCGATCCTAACTGGATCATCTGTGAGGTCACCATCAATGTCTAGAACACGTATTCCTTGGCAGACGCCACAACAATTGATGGTTGCCTGATAAAAACTAGAATTGTGGTCACCATTGGCAAGCCAATTGACTCGACTCTTCTCTCGGAGTAAGGTTCCCTTTAAAGAAGTGTTGACTAGAAATGACAATCCAAGAGGGGGTGAATTGAATTTTTCACTTTTAAAATTTGTTTTAAAACGTTTTTGCAATTATTAAAATATTCAAAATAAGCAAAAGTAAAGTAAGAACAATTTATCCAATTTACAAGAACCATAAATATAAAGAGAGAAGGGATAGAGAAATCAAAGCCAATATTTATCATGGTTCAGCCCTCTTAACCTACGTCCACTCATCAAGCTTCCCCTTGAGATTTTGAATCCACTATATCTTCCTTCTTCAATAGGTGAAGACAACCTCTACACACTCTTGCTTCTAAGATGCAGGATTAAACCACTCAAGTTTTTCAAT